>OMKQ01000445.1:0-17881 GCA_900302335.1 Phycis phycis
TGTCCACCACCATGACATTTTATTTGCCTGTTTGAAACTCTTTGCAGCCAGACTGTAATGATCCACTGGATGTCTTCATCTCATTTTCGACAGCGCTTGATATTTTAGCACGTTGGTGTAGTAATGACGGGGACGTAGGCGCCAACAGGTATGGGTCACGTCGCCCCCTAGCTGAGATTAGAAACATAACAGGTGGAACTTAATTTCCCTTCAGGAATTGTTTAGGAACATGTAGTCTATTGTAGGCAAATGGCGTCAACAGAAGACTACAATTCCCTGCAATCCAGCAATCGAAGAAAATTCACAAAAAGAAACGCATAAAGAAAGCAGTGTAATTCTCCAAGAGCGCCACACCGGGGGGCAGACACGTGGTAGATAACGTTGTGGTTATTATGGGCTCGGCTGAGATCCGTGGCGTGAAGCTCCCACGTCCTGTCCCTGATTCAAAAACACGTCCCTGGGCTCCCGTAGGCATGTAGAAGATGTCTCACGGAGCCTTCTTGCTTCTTACAAGTCTTGCTTGGTGACGACGTGAGGCACGGCGACAAGAGCGGTCAAATCACCCCGAGGCGCGCGTCTTGCCTTGGTCGGCAATGAGTGGGCTACAAAACTGTTGTTTCACTCTCAAAAAGCTCAAGTTCTGCAATCTCGGAGCCCGTACGATTTCTGTCAAACAGAACAACAGGCAATTTTATCTCAGGGAGGAAGGGCACAGAGAGGAGGAAAAAAAGAACTGAAGAAGCTGTTGAAGTGAAAGGCGTCATCAGGGTACGACATGGTGTTTGTTATGACGGTTGGTGAGGATTACGAAACGGAGGGTGTATATAAGGGTATAACCTCGTAACGACGTCGACGAAGGACCGCGGCAACAAATTATCATTATGTCGGCAATGCGGTTATTTTTCGAGTCTTTGGCCGTAGCAGACAAGTAGGGGCTGCCAGAGGATGAGACGCTAAGTGCCAAAACGCTGCCGACGCTGCCATTTGAGCGACTGAAGGTCGGGGACTTAAGGCAGCGCGTGACAAGCCACCCGGCGGGAGGCCAATTCAACCAATGCACCAAACCAATACAACCGACTGAGCGATCGCATTAAGTAAACCTGGAAAACAAGGAAGTGGCTAAGTCAGGGAGGAACCCATTAAGATTAGAGATTACCAGCTTGTCAAAAAAAAAAACCTCGACTTTGTTCCCTTTTTTTACTTGATTAATGGATTTCTGACGCATTGTTACAAGCAGGAAGAGTAATCATTGAGAAATCACGTGCCTTTAGTGGCATTGGGTAATGATCTTGACAGCATGCCAGTCACCGGTTAAATGAATTATCGTCTTGAGAGTTGCATTCCTTGAAAACAGTTTTTCCTAGTAATAAAGCCACGGGGACAAAGGAGCAGAAGGATGTAATTGACATGAAAAAAGGCTTGATTAGTACGAAGTTACAAAGAAGAAGAGGACAAAGGAGTGGCATAAAACGAGCCAATAAGGAGAACCTTTGGAAGGAGAAGCGTGATCGCACAGTGAGATAAAGGTGACACGAAATCCATGATGATAGGCCAGTATTTCAAGTTTTCGGTTTTGCTCACCATATCGCCAACTAGTTTCGGGCTTTGTCCATGAGAGGATCCTTTTTTTTCTGGCTCAGAGATACCTGGAGATTGTTCATTGATGTCTGTGTTCAAGGGGTCTATCTTATACCACGAGAGCGCAGGCTCTGGTGGCGTTCATTCAGTCCATTCCCAAAGAAATACAACACCTGTGTACTGATCTCTCGCCCCTTTCATTGGCCCACTGAAGGCAGACTCTGGAAGCCAACTTATCCTCGGCGATGGCCTGACGTACAAAGGCGAGTCCATTTGATCACAGCAGATGATAGGAACTGGAACCACAAGCTGAATTAAAAGTGCATCAATCGGACTCGCTACCATTTACTCTAGAAAATGATGAAAGGCCAAATTGAATGTCTATAGCTTTGTACAGCATGTCTACAATAATGTCACGTAGGTGGCTGGTTTCCAAGTCTGTCCCACCCATCTATCATGTCAATATGAGGTTAGAATAAAGTTTTAAAAAGAAAAAGAAAAAGAGTCACTTCCTGTCTTCAGCATTAATATGCCATCCCTGTAACTTCAGCAGTGCATCTTTATGAGACTTGAGAGGAACAGGATGGATGGTTACCTTTCAAGGTCAGTTGAGACTTCTCAGTGGTCTGGGCACTGCCAGGTCTGGTCACGCTGGCAGCTGCCATTGCATCACAGCTCTTAAAGCAGCGCAGACACAAGAAACACATGCACGGATACACAGATTAGCACTTGTCTAGCACACACTGCATGTGCTGACTTGCATACAAGCTAGCATATGAAGGCCTAAAAATGTCAGAAAAAATGTCAGAAAAAGATAGAACATGTACAATGTCATGCAGTTGTGAAAAGGAGCCACACTGTATTAGTTCACTATGATAGGAAGTAACATATCTGAAACCATTTCATAGTTGTATGTGTCATCATAGAAAAATTTAGAGTATTTAAAACATCGCAGAGATTAAAATGCATACAAGTGGATGAGCATAAAACGATGACCTCTGCGTAACTTATGTTTATCTATTTACATAGGAAGATCTTAACGACTGAATTATTAAAGAGAAACCGGTCAGATTGTCTACATTAATGAACACAAGCACCACCACCACATCAGTGCGCCGTCAACATGAATGTGACAGATGTGTGGTGGCTGCATCTGAATCAACGCTATACCCTTCACATTGAAGTCACAAATCAGAGGTAGACGCGAACAAAGCGTTAAATGAATTGGGCAACCCTTTGAGAGGGTTGTCGTACTGCAGAACTTGATTTATTTCAAATGAATCCACCAAAACAAAACGCACGTCCAACCACAACCTATGTCAACAAGCACAGTGGCTCGGCAGCATCATTTGCGCATTACAAGAGGTGCGTAATCTATTCAACATGTATTCAATATTTCTGTATGCGTCTTCATTTTAATGGTCTCCAAATTTCAATAACCTTTCCTGCGTACTCCTTACAAACATGGATGATGATCAAGGCATTTAACCTCATATGCTAGATAGAAGCTAGCCGTTAGCAAGCTGCCTCTTGGGGTTCTGACAAAAGGACACAATGATAAAACCATCACTAGCGATAGCCACGAAACATAAACATGTCAACAACGGTAGGTTATAATTGCGAAAAAATGACATCTATTGAAAATGACAACGAGCCTATGTTATTTTTCTCGTACCTTTTCTAGCTGTGATCCGCTGATGTCGCTAGTTAACTTTCATTTCCGCCTCAATGACAATACCACGTGACACACGGTAATCTGTGGCGCAATGGATCATGGATAACATCCATATTAAAACAATGGACTGTTGACCATAACAAAGACCATTTAATAACAGAACATAGACTAAACAAGCCACTTAATTATTCATTATTGTAACTGTGGTTAGATTGCCAGGCATGTTTTCATTACATTGAAATGTTGTGTAGGATCAAAAACAGAATAAAACAGACTTTATGTAACACATTCATATTGCAGTACAATTATCAACATGATGAACTGACCAATGTTAACATGTCCATGTGTAAACTTAGACTGACCATTAGAGTACACTTCTGAAATGTCCTAATGATTGCCCCATGGATCACATGCAAATAAAGTAAGCAGTAGCCTTATAGTCCGTGTCTTACTCATAAACAACCTGTCCTGCAGTTCAGTGTAGCCACTTTTTGCATCAGTATTGACTTCATGGCTGCTCAATTCCTTCATCCTCATAGAATGGGTGCAATAGTTGCTCCTTCCTGCTGTAACTCGGTAAACGTGGAGACGTGGAAAAAGATGCCAAGAGGAAGACTTCAGATCCACACGTCCACATGCACTGACACAGACACACGATAATCAGGCAACAGTCAGGATGGTGTGAATACTGCGCTGACTGAAGATGATGATGATGATAATGATGATGGCGAGAGCTGCTGTTGGTGGTGACGACGAAGGCCAATGTAGTGGTCGTGAAAGTACATGGTCACTGCCAGGGGGGGTCCCAGCAGCAGACACAGCCACACCAGGCCGTTGCCATAGTTGCCCTGGAAGTATCGTCCGAGGACCACGGTGACCAGAAGCTAGAAGTGGAGACAACGCATTAATAGCTGATTGCACAATAACCTAATTTCCTCATTACAATATTTAAAAAAAATTAGACCTTTATTTTTTTATTGTGTGACATTTTTTGTAATTCCATATTTTCTTGGCAGTGGCAGGCTTTAACATTCACATCTCAAGGCATTTACACTTCCATTTCACATTCATAGGAAAACACAAAGCTATGTTGCTCTCTCACCTCAAATACCATCATGAGAAAGATCCACATTCGACAGCTGTGCAGAGGTAGTGCAATCACATACTGTGTAAAGAAATTGGCAATTAATCAATCAATCCATTCCATTTCCTGTTGTATATTTGCATACACGTACATTTGTTCGTTCCAGTCAAATGTGGTGTGGAGCAGAAGCAACAGGGGAGTACCTCACAGAGGATGGCTGACAACAGGAAGACCAGTAACTCTGCTTGCCAGGGGCACAAATTTCCCTCCACCAGCTGTGTGTACATATGTCTTGATGCATAGGAAGAAAAACATTGGAATCAATACTAAATATAATAATTATTATAATAAATATAATAAGTATTATTATGATGGCTGGTTCAACAATAACCCGGTTTGCTATGTACCTGTGGCACCATTTCTGAAAGGGAATGTTCCAGTTCCTCCAGAGGGTTATCAGAGACGTAGCGTTCCTGTACACACAACACTCGAGCCTTGATAACGTGCTACCTGACATGGACTAAATGAAGAAGCTGGAACAGTAACAACACAATCTGTCTGACTGACCACCAGTCTCCGTAGAAATGTCGGTCCCCAAAGCGCAGGACCTCGGCACACAGGTTGAGGTAGGAATGACACAGGAAGAACAGCAGAAGCCACAGGAAATGGGTCGGCGCCTGTTGGAAGGAGATATCGGTGCGTCACTGCAGCCAACATTTTGGATGCGATAGCTTGTAGCCTTTTCTTCTTTTTTGGTGACATTTCTCTATTTTTCTTGCCGTTTTTAGACACAATACATTTTTGTGTGAAACCATTATGCACCATCCAACTTAATTATTATAAAAGTTTAAATTTTATTATTTTACCATTTTATTCACTGAAAAACATGTTTTTAAATACATATATAACTGAAATTCCAAACAACAACATTCCAACAAAACTACACTATAACATAACAAAATACATACCACAAGTCCAACCAAGTGCTCTACTCTCATTGTGAAGTCCATGTTCTGTGTATGATAAAAGAGATGTTACTTCATTTAACATGATATGATGTCATGAAAACAAATATATAGTATAAGCAGCAAGGCTATTATGACTATGTTATCACTTACGGAGAAATAGTTTTCTGACCTCTGGAAGATGGGCTCAATCCACTATAAGAGACAACAGCATTCAGGCAGAGTTGAGGCAGAGTAAAGGCCACAGCCTGTGTTACCAGCTAGTTAGTTGTGCATTCAGGTAAGAAAATGCAATGCAATCATTTCCGGTAAGTGCCAATCAGGCATACAGATAGCCTACCTGCTGTACAATTCCAACCATGATCTGAATGAGAATCACCTGAAGATATTGGGGTGTATGCGAAAAAAATGACATAGTTATCCATTCGATCTTAACAAGGAAAGAGTACATTCAAACCAGATTGCCATAGTAAATTCATGAAGCAAATGATTATAATCACAACCACATCTGTACCCATCCAACGGTGTCCATTACCCATATTGCCGTAGTAGATTCATAAATGTATATTACAATTTGCAGAAACAAAGAGTTGTTTGTCTGTAGTGGTTTCTGGGCCTGGCTCACCATTTCCAGAAGTCTGAGTAGCAGTTTGCTGATGCGAACCTTGGGACTACGGGGAAAGTCCCTCTGGTAGCAAAGAGTGGGAGCCATCAGAAAGTAGTAAAGGTCTGAGGGATCAAGAGACTATTATTCAGAAATCTTTGAATGTATAATACAATGTTCTCTCCCTCAGGTTTATTTCCCTACTGTAAATCAGAAATCATGTTGCAAGCAATCTGTTTCACCTTTGAAAGTAAGATGTTCACCAGCTGTGCTTGGCAAGTGTGATTCATTCTTTTCTTCCTCTGTAACCGCAAATAAATGTAAATTGTCAAAGAGGTGACGAACTGTCAACAGAGCCTCTAGTTGTGAAGATGGAAGGTGTTGAATACATTACCCTGTCTGTACCATCGATTTGTTTCCTGGTACGAATACAGCTTCAGGCCAAGCACAGTGTAACACCACAGAGTGAAGAATGCACCACCTAGTGGACAACAACAAAAAATCCATAAAAGCGTTGATTGATTGGCATGGCAGCTTGTTACAGCAGCAAAGAAACAAGAACATGAATACGTTGATAAAAATCAACACAAACACAAAAATATACAACATAAAGCTAAATTACAGCATACACGTTGCACACAAAATGCACTACATTTATTTTCTTTAACATATGTTGCTTGAACAAACGGATTTAAAAAAGAAATGTTCAATAGAAATATTATGTTTACCGGTTGATATTGTAGGGTGCAGCAGAATAGCAAGAGCAGAAACCATTGTAAGTAGTCCAAGGTTTGCTAGATGTAATCGATGAGCATGGCTAGAGGACAGCTCACCCTGAAAAAAATAGAACTGAATTGAATAGGGTTCTCTGAATACACGCAGACAGAATAATAGCAAGACAACAAGACAGGCTTTGTTACCTTCTTTTGGGAATGTTCCAGAAGCAACGCTGTCATTGCAAAAATGTTGGCACCTGGAAGAAATTGGCAGATGCTTATCAGGGAATTCATGCATTCATTCAGGAGGCAAAAACAGGTGCAGCCATCTGCTTCTTTTCATGTTTTCATAGCATTGCACAATGTACATTAGACCCAATTGTTTTCAGTTCATGAAAATATATTTGAAGCTCAGTGGAGCAATCAAGCAATCAACTATTGGTGTTGGCAGTATTCAATCACATTGAGCAACCCTAAGTGCCTCACCCAGAATCAGGTTGAAAGACGGCCAGTTGTAGTTATTTTCGGTCAGATGCTCCAGCACCTTCTTCAAGTCTATCAAAAAGCCATGTCTGTTAAATAAGAGAGAAAACTGTATTTTTTTGCTTTGTAGCTATATATTTGTGTGTGTGTGTGTGTGTGTGTGTGTGTTTGTTCCTGGGTTGGAAGCCGTAGGCGTGATGTTCAGGTTGAAATAATGACTGTATTCACACCACAATCAACACCTTGCTGTCGTTGTTAATGCAGCAGGGACTGTGGAAGGTTTTTTGACCACTTCTAGTGCAAGGTGTAGGCTGTCCACATGGACCAGGTTTTTAATCACTAACTACTGGAGCTCCAGCCCCTAACCAGCACCTCTGGCTCGCTGTGAGGCACACATTTGCCCAAGAGAGGAGCTTAGCGTGCATCCTTAAATGTCTGGTCATTTGTAAATCCTTTGACATTTTGAATTCTGATTAAATAAACAGAATTTGGTGGATTCAACAAAAAAAGGTGTGTGTGTGTGTGTGTGTGTGTGTGTGTGTGTGTGTGTGTGTGTGTGTACTCACTGTATAAAGTTTTCCAGAAACAAGTGAGCATGAGTCAACACCTGTAAATCAGAGAACAATGCCTTTAAACTAAAATTAAACAGGAAGGAAAAGGGACAGGGAACCGACGTTCCACTTTCCCTCTTCTTAGTGTAACATAAATAAAACAATCGCAGTCATTAACAGTCAGTTAGCGAAAGGATGCGCCAAAATTGCCACCAGGAGGATGATGATCCAGTTGAGAATTCCTCTGTAGGCTGTGAAACGGCTATCAGAGCTCAGCAGCGAGTCGTGGAGGCGGTGGCAGCTGGATGGGAACGCCAGACAGTCAGCGGGATGTGTAAACAAAAACAACACTTTACACCCTCATTGCCAACACACATAAGGATACGGTTCTTAACACCGTGCTTCCAAAAGGTACCTGATTAAAGAAGACCACCAATTCCCTTGCTTTTTCTTTTTCTAATCATCGGTAGGTCCTTCTCCAAACACGACTAATAATCCAAACATAACCCAAAAGGTGAAATCTCCTTAATTGTTACAATTCCCCAATGGCAGTACATCAGCAAGGTGGAACTTACCACAGCATGGCTTCATAGGGATGCTGTTGTTCCGGGGGGGCAACATCAGGACCACAGACACTTTGATAGAGACCTGCTCTCTCTTCTTCGTCAGAGAAAGAGGTGCCCACAGAAAGAAATCTCTTTCTGGCTGTAGTGGCCATTTGTCAGTCTGTAGTTACGTTGGAGAACTAAACTAAAAGCTTGCAATCTGCGCTGAACAGTGGACACCCAAGATATTTTCCATATTCCTAAAAAGGAGAAGTGTATGCAAAGCGGTCTTGCTTGGACGAAACACATGCAGATTCAACTGCAGGCCTACGGTCTATTGGTTATACATCAATAATGTATTTTTTGACTTGATAACCCATCTTTATTATTTTATACAACAATAATGTATTTTTAGGCTTCTTAACGTATATTGAAACCCGTCGTCTAAGCGATAAACGGATTTTGTTATATTATTGACCTAACCTTAAAATTAGAAAGGTTCTGAATAAATCGAAACTTAACCTTGGGCCGTTATGTATAGTTAAATGCAGCATAACATCCGTTGTGTAGAACACAAATCAGTAGCGAGCGCCCATCGGAATGATCACAGGACAGCTAGCTGGTCCTCTCCGCCTAGCATCACACCAGCCCGGTTGGTCCCGCTGCAAAACGGCTCGTCCCAACCAGGGCTGCTCATATTCGACCCGATAAGAGCATTGCCGTCAACGCATGTGCATGTTCACTCTGCTCAGCTCTTCACATGCAACCGTCTTTCAGAGCAGCAATTACGGACGCATGTACGCCTGTACAAAAATGTAGCGTATAGTTTGCGCTATTTAACAGATATTGCTTAGTACGACCTCTGTAAAACTTGAAAGTAATAATATCTCAGGAACATATTATAAAACGTTTTTTTTTTTATTTTATGAAGAAAAAAAAAATCGAAAGATGAGCCTACCTTACACTGATGTACTGAACAATGTAGTGGGGATAGATTCATGAACATTATGAAAACTATGAGATTGCAGTAATGAATCAGAAACAGATGCATAAAAACAAGAAACTTGCAGGAACACCACTCAAGCGGTGATCCTGCAAACAGTACACATTGTCAGTTGATGGTGAGGACATCACTCTGGATCTCGTGGCTCAACTGGGTCTGCAGGTCACTCAGCTTCTTCTTGAGCACGGCCAGTGCCGACATGACGATGGTCTCGGGCCGCAGGGAGCCGCACGACTCCACGTTGTAATAGAACCTGCCGGAACACGTGCATGCATTGAGACTTGTAGATACACAATTTGTATTCAGGATATAGACCAAATGCAGACCACACCAATTATGTTATAGTAAATTAGAAAAGTAAGTTCCCATAATTTGTTTTGCAAACATTAAGGTAGAAAAATGACCCCAACAACACCAACAGGAACAGGAAGTATAGCACCAAACAGGAAGCATACAAAGCCCCCTACCGTTCCGGCTTTCCATTAGGGTCGTAAGGGGCTTGCACCTCATCCTCTTCAATTTCTGAATATTCACTCTTGGGCCTTGGAATTACAGAACAAACATGGCAGCCAGGTTAGGAAACACGCATTGGCGGATTAATCATCGTTCAAACACACACTGCATAAAGCATCCTCAACACTCAATCCCTCACAACCCGGGAAACAGAACGGAGCTCACCACTCTTCAGGTCGAGGGAACACCGTGTGCCGCAGGGCGTTGTCGGGGTCGTACTCAAAAGACACCCCCGCCGTGGGGTTCCACTTGGCGTGCTCCTTGCCGAACCCTTTCTTGGCGTAGGCTCTGAGTCGCAGCTCCTGGCCCTTACGCAGCTTCACGAGGAGGATGTCTACGCAGGGCGAGTGTACGTCAACTTCATGTTCTCAGACAAATACACCGAGAGGGGAATTAACCAAGGCAACAATTCAATTTACCATCCTGTTCAACGTAGTCATTTGGATCATTGTCTCTGCTCCGCGAGGTCACCTGAAAAGTTTGATTAGTTAGGCCAGATAATCACGTTCGTGCCCATGGAGTATACCAATACAATACAATAGAAATGGGCTGAAGACCGATGAAATGAAGCCCTATTAGCATAAGGAACTGACTGGGATGACTCTGGGGTTGTTGGACAGGAGGTCCCGGGAGGTCACATGACGCGTCTGGTCCTCGGTGCACCGGACATCCAGGGTCAGCTCAACCGAACACTCAGGGCAGAAATCGTCGCAGGTGCAGTCCTACAGAATTGTATGCAATATTTACATCCAGTCTATGTTCTGCTAAATGTGCGGCAGTGTAAGCTTTATTTCAAGAGGCTTGCAGTTTATCCAACAGTATACTTGCCCTGGAGTATTGCATTTTCTCCACAATGTCATCACTGGTGAGTGGAATGAGTCCTGAAAACACATGACATGGTACACTGATCTTCCAGGGGTACAATACGTCGCTATAAAATCACGTCACAGTACTTGGTGGTACCTTTACAATAATAATAATAATAATAATAATAACAGTGACTGGCAGCCATAAGACAAGCAAACACTTGTTCTTAAGAATACATACCGACTCTATGGGCAATGAACTCATCGTGAAGTACAGATGAATTGGCATCTATCTGTATCCAGTCGATAGCTAAAACGGGAAATAATGTAGGTCAGATTCTGAGTTAATTTCAAAGACCGTATCATAAAATAGCAAAAAAAACTACAAAGGGGTAGAAGTACCTATCGTTGCAACCTCTGACATAAACACTCGCCGTATGGAGTTCGCGACCCTGTTTGAGAAAGCACACAGACGTGTTTCCATTAAGCTTAAAGTACGATAACAGAAGTATTATTTTAACACGTTCAACAGATATGTAAACGTAGTGTAATTCTTACGAGTTCGGTAAGTGGCAAACAATTGAGAACACTGACGTCTCACAATTGCAGTAGTACCATACTACTTCGATGTACTTCGATGCACAAGATTGGACGTGGACGTGTGGTTGAATACTTACGCCAAATCGGTGTTCTCTATGACAAACTTCACATTTTCGTCCGATAATTCTGTGAGTTTTACAGTTGGCTGGTTAGCATACGGCATGTTTCAGTTACAATAGCTCGGGCTATGGAAGGAACTTTGCGAAGCAAATGGTCCTTTCAACTCTACCGCTTCTTCTGATAGCCGATTGGTCAGACGATGAAAATCCAGACAATGATTGGACAAAGGCAGTGGTGGGCGGGAGGATATTTATTTAGTATCCGGTTCAACACTTCAACACACGGATTTCAAAGTAAAGGTCTACTATTTTATTGCTTTAAAAATATATATTTTTTACAATATTTATGACGGAGAAGACTCAATACAGGATGTATTATGTAAATATCCACAAAAAACTGTGTTTAACAAGTAAACCGTTTAATGAGTTCCAGAATAACAGTATAGAATGCAGATCAATTTATACAAACAGAAAAAAGGCTTAACTGGGATGGAAGAGGTCAAGCACTGGCAGGTGAAATGTGCCGATTCTGCTACTGAAAATAAACTCCAATCTTGGACCTTTGTGGCCTTATTAATTCATTCAATAGTTTTTAGGGAATAAACTGATAGGCCATATGTTTAAGTAAGGTGAAAGTTGGGTGGACAGGAAATGCGTTAAAATGCGTTAATATCATCGTCTCTGGTTCACTCCTGTGAGGTTCTTCAGCTGTGGGAAAAATGTTTCCAATTAAATTAATTCAAACACCTCATCATAATTCACGGTGAACGAAACACTAAATACTTACTGTGAGTGCAGCTCCCATTAATCCTTGTGCCACTGCTTCCCCTGTAGACTGCACCTGCAGAACACATTTCAGTCATAAGGCAATATCTAAAAGTATAATGATGAACTGTGTTGTGTTCTATGTAAGTGACATGGGATGTTCAAGAGTTATTATTTAGTTATTATTTATTATTAGTTATTATTACTTATTTGGCAGACTGGACAATGTATAACTCTCTACCTGTTTGGCAGTGCCAGCCATGTCGACTACATCCTGAATGCGATTTTCCAGGAAGGCCCAGGTATCCTGGAAGTCTGGGGAGGAGTCCTGAATCATCACCAGCTCTGTGGTGTTGTATATGCCTGTCAACGCTGCTCGTTTGGTGTACCAGTTCATCTACGAAAAAATACATAATAAATAAACACTTAAACTTATGATTCAGGCCAAACTAAAAACATCTATATCTGAGCGGCTGGCAGCAAAGATAATTTGGGGATGATGTGGAAAACGAGAAGACGGGGATCTGGGCCCACAGTCATGAAGCGTCTCAGAATTTATTTTAATTAGCCACCAGTGTTCTTATGACCTTGGAACGGCAACAGCGTTTTAAGAGTGGCTTGAGAACTACGGGCCTGGGACCCACTCACATCTGTGGAGCGATCTCCAGCGTGGTACCAGATGTCATCCACCAGAGAGGACAGGTGCTTCAGGCTGTGAGGGATGTTGTGAGGAAGGAGCAGGATGCTCATGGCCTAAAGAGACATTCACAGGCACAGGGTCAAACAGCCGGAAACATATCTTTGAGAAGGATCATTGTTATTTTTTTAAACAGAGATGCCCCAAATCCCCCTGCAATTTGCCTATGTTGCTGTCAATGGAATATGTTGGTGTCAGCAATAATCTGGTGGAATACTGAATCAATTATTTTATTGAACTCTCTGGCTTTAAATTGTACTTCTAAACAACTTCCTCAATAAATGAGGATGTGTTATATTCAACACAGGCACCTGGAATAGGGATTTTCAATTTCAAAGTAATTTCCCATTCCTATTCAAGATGCCATGTGTTATCAATTTAACAACATACCTGAGGCCATGATTCAATGTAGGGGATGAGCATTCTCAACCTGGTCTCAACGGCATCTCTTACAAACTCTGCAGTCTTCTTTTTTCTAAAACACAAAGTTGGCATGTAAATAAATGTGTGCTATTGATTAGAAGACAGGAAAGCAATACTGGATATCATTGTAAGCATGCAACATACTCAGCCTGGCCCAGCTGGATCTGGTTATGCTGTTCAGATAGGCTTTCTGTCAACTGTGTATTGCACTGTGTGACAAAGTGCAGGACCAATTCACCAGCCCCATTGTCAAACATACCAGTGGATGCAGAAGAGAGCCCAATAGTCTGAAACAGATGCAATAACAATAATCATTCAATATGTATTTTTATTACATCGGTTAATTAATAGTACATAATAATAGCATAAAGGCAGTGAGCCACTGTGTTCACGAGACCCATGATTCCAGCATTTCAGATGCAGCAGGAATCCTGTGTCATTTTACAAAAATGTAAACTTACAAGAGTGTTGGGTGTAGAATTAAGTGGCATCTAGCTGAATGGACTAGGCAGAAATCTTACTATCTTACTTGCAAGCTATGACCTAAAGGTTTTACAGATAACAATTAACATATAAAAATACGATGTATACATTTATCAAGGAACCTCATCACTTGTCAATGACAATGGCATCATTTTGGAATACCTGCTGGCACCTTACAGGCCAGTACAGGCCATGTAGCTTCTCCTACCTCATTGGAAAGGGAGAGATGAAGGGGTATTCAGTTTGTCGCTATATGCCACTAAATCCTACACACTGCACTTTTAAGGACACCCCATGAGCTTGCACAGTATAGGATTTCCTTCAACAGACCTCTGCACCCGCTGCAATGGACTCCATTGACCACCCATATAGTGGGACAAACTCAAGGGCAGCAGTTAGGATGCGAGTTTGAAGTTGTTCCTCCGTCTCATACTCTTCTTCCTGCTCGCCGCTCTGATCCTGGTAACTAAGCAACCATCAACAACCAGCAAAGATTCAACATTATTTGAAGCAATGGGAGACAATGTAATATAACATTTAGATAATATCCTAGCAATTTGAGCACTGTAAACAGCTTGGCAATGGAGCATCCAATAAAAGGCATGGCATTTTGTATATATATATATATATCTATCTATATGTATATATATATATATATATATGGTATGTAGTGTATATCTTAAAGTAGCTATGGCTATGTCCTGGCAGGAATTAAAATTCTTAAGACTACGAATAATGAATAGGGTGGTGACAAACTTTACTTAATACCAGGGTAAAAAAAGAATACTCAATAGCAAGTACACTATTTCTTTCAAATAGTGTTAATAAGAATAAAGTATAATTGATCATTCCAACACATTTCCACTCAAATGTTACAGTGGCAATGCAGTAGAAACCCATGAAGGTTCTCTTGTCTACAGTAGCCTAAATTCTGCAACTGCTTTTGTGACGTCCTTGTATTTCCATCTCATCCCTACAATAAACAGTTTGACACTGACCTAGTGTTGGGCCTGGATCCTTCCTCTGCTGCTGCGGAAGCATGCTGGAAAGCCTCGGTTGTGTCCTGCTCAGTGTTGTAATGCGCGTGGCTGGATGCGGACGACGAACTGGCTGATGAGGTTTTGTCATATTTTGATTCGTCCTGCAGTCGCACGGCAGCACGGTGGAATCCTTTTCTCAGGTTGACACACTGGGGATGGGTCGATGTTGGTGCCAACACTTTAGTGAGAAAATAATTAAATTAGATAATATACCTGGAAGGCAATTGAGGTTCTTAGGATGAAACATAGCAATCTCCGACAATACTGACAACCATTATTGAGAAACAGACATAAAAAATAGTGCCAATGTAAATGTCAGTACGTAAACAACAGATTTACTTGGGAAGACAGAAGCGCCCCCGCTTGTTGAAAGCTGTTTAATATGGTGTCAGTCAACAACGAGTTTTAATATGCGCATTAGAAACAGGATAAATTCAAAGAGTTATCTTTCAATCCGAATGATGACAAATGTTATGTCCAAAAAGCTCCTGCTTTATTCTGCCCTTCATGATCACCTTTTCCTAAGTGTCAAGTGACATTGGTTATGAAAGCGAACCATATGTTGACGGCTCGAACCACAAGTGCAACTCAAAAAAGGTAAGAATAAATAACGAGGAGCTACTTCAACCCAAATCAAAACGCCCCTATATTACCGCTGCCAAGGGCCCGAAGTGCCCTTCCACCCCGCAGTCCTCGCAGCAGCGCCGCCATACCAGCTGAAGCTGTTTGGAGAAGCTTGTGACGAGTTTATCAGGCGACGCGACGCACGGCGATTACGTTACTGTTTTGAGCTAAAAGACGACCTGGCGGGCACGTCCGCAGCGATCAAAATTTTTGTATTAGCAGAAGTAAGGTGCACAATACAGGTAAGAGCTGATCGAAGTCGGTATTACTGTATATACGCTGTATATACTATTGGGGGTGTTAATTGGCAGTGTTGTTTTGTGCTATGTAGTTGAATAGCAGATTGTCTTCTGCGTAACGCTGCTAAAGGTTTGTCTTCTGCGTCACACTGTTTGAGGTTTTTATGATTTTCACGTATAAACGCGTATCTGATCTTTAAAATACAGGCACAAAAAGGAGATCATATTCTCTTAAGAGCTGTCAAGTGTTGAACATGTCTTCCCAAACATGGAAATGTCTTCCCAAACAAATGTTGTGCCAAAATCCCCTATATATTTATGGTTATTTTGTTATGACTAATTAGTTCAATGTGAAAGTAAAAGTAGACGAGCAGCTGTTTTTTTGAGGGTGGTTTGTTAAGGTCTGCGTGTGTCCCTGGCCCCTGGCGCTGGTCGTGCATGGCTCTGTTGCAGGGGTCTTACACAGTGCTGCCCAAATGTGCAGAGTCATGGTTAGATCTGTAACCATATCGGGCGAAGCGGTCCATTTTCATTGTTATATTCGTACATCGTCGGGTGGTGATTTACAATTTAAATCACTAAATAACATGCTTTTTATAGTGTGATAGATTATTACCATCTTGGAGTACAAACCAGTAACTTTACTAGGAACACATATCTTTGTTTAACTGCTTCTGCCGCCATATGTGTTGTAGACATTTGTACTCTAGGATGATGGACCTTGGCATCAAGGCAGGAGACTGGGTGCTCTTGGTATGGAATCAGCCATCATCTCCTTTGGCCCTGAAGGAGCTGGCGGAGAGTGTGGGTACAGTCACTGGATCCGACGGCAAAGTATCAGTCGAAAACATGGAAATGCTGTTAATGTGTGAGTGTTTTTACTCTATAGTATTGCACTTTTATGTAATTTTCAGAGACGCACTTAATAATACAGTCTGAGGTTTTAGTTATGGTCTCTTGTGTGACAGAAATACTTTACTCTGGCAATGCAAAGGAACAAGCTATCTCTTTCTCTCTTCCCCAGCTTCCCACACATCATCCACCTATGACTGGATCCTCTCCAGCCTTCTCATCGACAGCTCGTCTATCCACACCTCGGAGACGCTGGCAGAAATGGCCCGGGTTCTAAAGCCCGGCGGGAAACTTGTTCTGGATGAGCCGGTCACAGGTGAGCGCTCCCCACCCCCGGGATAAGGAACTCTGAATCTAATGTCTTGATAGGCATGGGGTAGAGAACCCAGAACCTTCCACCTCAACACCCCTGAAACTAAACAGTTTTTTGTTTTTCTTTATTTACCTGGCTCTCGTGTCTCGCTTTCTCTTTGCCTCAACGCCTGTCTGTCTGTCTGTCTGTCTGTCTGTCTGTCTGTCTGTCTGTCACAGGAAAGATTGGGCACAGTGTGAGGACTGCTGAGAAACTGATGACCGCCCTGAAGCTGTCAGGCCTGACGTCTGTTACAGAGGTCTGTGTCTGGAGTGTAAATCCTACGTCATAATTCTCGAACATTATACACAAAAAAATCCTTTTCCATGACTTCCAGGATCAGAGGAAATGTCTTGATCAATCAATTAAGCGCCAGACGATATGAAAACCATTTTGCTCTGTGGTTCAAGGAGAAGATGGATGTTTTTCAATACTATCAATTTCAGTTTGGTGCAAGTTGCAGCCATAGATGAGATTTTGTGGCAAAGGTTGGCTTTTAAGGGCGTTGGAGGTGCTATAAATGTATTATCCTAGAGCGGCGCGGCACATAATTGATAACGTAGTGTCTACTTATTCTTTATTCTTCTGTTTCTTGTCCAGGTCAGCAAAGAAGAGCTGACTCCAGGCGCGCTGAGCTCTCTCAGAAGCAGCACAGGCTACGAGGGCAACACGCTGTCCAGGGCCCGCATGTCGGCCACCAAGCCAGACTTTGAAGTGGGCTCGTCGAGTCAGCTGAAACTCTCTTTTGGGAAGAAGAAGGCCAAGCCAGGTAGGTTTTTAACTGACACTTTCTTTGTTATTTTGGCTCATCTGAGTTTGAGTGCTCTACATGGGGGCTCATAGGTGACTGGGCTACCGGACCGACTGTGTTGTTTTTATTAGCAGAGAAACCGGCCCTTGATCCCAATGCTGCCAAGATGTGGACCCTCTCAGCCAATGACATGGCTGATGATGCGGTCGTAAGTACTCTGGAGTCTGCTCTCAAGTCTGCCAAAGAAAGAAAATGTATTCATGTACTCATACAATACCCATATGCTACAAGATATATGCAATACACATGTTTTTTTTGTGGTCAAGCTGTATAGGTATGTGTCTATGGGACACATACTGTGTATAGCTATGTGGTTGGCAGTATACAAGAAACCCTTAAAATCCTCAAAACAGTCATTATTCACATAAAGCTTCCATCGCTGTAGCTCTTAATTATATATACAAGTTTAACCG
>OMKQ01000446.1:0-12928 GCA_900302335.1 Phycis phycis
AATAAATCCCATCCCCAATATTTAGTAATGACCAAGTCGAGGTGGGGAGTGCCACACAGCTGAACTTGTGCGTTTGAAGTAGCGCGGTTTGCTCTTGTAGAAGATGTTCTCCAACCTCGGTGGCTCAATCGCTCCAAAGTATATATGCAAATCTGGGGGATTGAAGTATTGCTTCATGATGGTCTGCTGCAAATTGTGACCTTGGAAGAAAACATAATATATATGTTAGAATTTCTGTTATGTTTTAGCATCCAAAGTTAAATGCCAGTTGGCAGGATAGAATAAACACACAAACATAACCAGTTTGTCCATACCTTCTGCCCATGACGGTATTGGTTTCCGTGGCGCCGACTCGTCATCAGTCGAGTCGTCGCTCTTTTGGTCCATCCCATAATCATCAGCATTTGTGCTTTTAATAAGTGGTTTGTTGCCACCCTTCGGGGTGATGCTGTAGGACTGGGGGGATTTCTGCAGGGGAGGGTCATCGACATGTCCAGTTACCACCAAGGGTTTAGTACATAGATTCACTCAATGTAGTGGAAAATCTAGTGATCTCAAGATTTAGGAAATTGCAGTTCATTACCTCAACCTCCATTGTGACATTCAGGGCAGCACCCTTCCCCACAGGGGTCTTGAGTACAGAGCTCTAGGAGATGCAAGGGGACGACTTGGTGTCATCATACAGCTCAAACAATGTCATCAAGTATTGGCTAAGCCTACAATTTTGCAAAGCCTATATACTTTCTGTAATAACTAGATTGCCACTTAAACATATTATATCACTGTAATGTACAATAAGGAGTACAGTACCTCAACTATATGCATGTGTAATCTGCTATAGGAATACATTATAATGCATTAATACATTAGGGGATATGCCTACAGAAATACACGTGATTTGGTCAATTAATAATATTAGTTTCTCTCAACTTCCACCATGAGTTATCAAGTCTTCAACACAAACTTTGTGTTATTCTTCACCATACACAAAACTTAATCTGAAAATGTCCCTGCCCCCAACAAGGATTTATACATTCCAATATTTCACAAATAATTCTAAGCAGCAATTCGTCTATTCTCACCCACCTGTGCATTATTTAAAGCAACAGAGGCAGCAGCCATTTTCTGCTGGGCAACTTCCCTCTCTCTGGCAGCTTTCTCAGCAGCCAACCGCTGCTGCTCTTCCTAAGGGGACCAAGGGATCATCCAATCAGTTTACAATTTCAAAATATGCGCAATCCTTGTGGAATAGCGGTTGTTTGGGCGTAATCACCATTGAAGGCAACAATATTGCTGTGAGCTGGACTGTATAAAACACATGTAGCATGATTGTGCTACATGTTCGTGAATTTCATGGTTTGCATGAAGAAATCTATTTGCTCTCAACAGGAATTTATGATGCCACAATATCCTAGAAACTATCCATTTATATAAAAACAAGCATTTTTCCCCAAAAAATATTTGGTAATCCAAGTAAATATGTCCCTATATTTGTGCTCACCCTCATTCTCCGTTCTTCAAGTTGTCTTTTCTCTTCCAGCTCTCTCCTTTCCTTCTCTCTCGCTGCCCTCTCCACCTCACGCTGAAGAGCAAGAGCCTTCTCCCTCTCTGCACGCTCTCTGCAGAAATACAAATAAAACAAAGTCACGTAAACAAAGTGAATACCAATAATCCACACCGCAGAGAAGAGCACAAGGCTCATTCCCCTGATGACGATAAAACAAAGTGACTTACCTTTCAGCAGCAGCTTGCCTCTCCCTCTCCAGCTCCCTCTCCCTCTCCCTCTCCCTCCTCAGTTCTAGGGCTCTGCGGGCTTCGGCCAGCTTGCGGACGCGCTCTTCCTCCTCTGCTGCCCGCTTGGCCACCAGCTCCTGCTGCCGCCTCTCCTCCTCCTTCACAAGAAAGACATCAAACACAGGTTCAACCCCCTGTTCACATGGAAAACATTACAAATATCATTTTCAAATGTTGCCCCTTTGGATGCCTAGCAAACGTTGTCTGACGTTTTGGAACTAGACCCTAAGGAGAACAGACTGTATACCGTATATTGAAATACTGTATATTGCAGCTGAACGCACCAACATTTAATTTACTCTCGAGCAAAGATGGATGACTTGGAGGATCAAGCTGGTCTTTCAAGTCAAGTTTTAAACAGAATCTTTGTGTGACCATGTGTGAACCGCGTAATCCGGCGTGATCCACAAATAACTTAACTAAAAAAAGACATTTTGAACCACACCGACAGACGCGACCATTACGCCGAAGTGGTGTCTACAATGCCACGGCTGCGTGGCGACACGCACCTCAGGAGCTGCACGTCATGGGGACTACGAACTCTGCTCGCACCATCCAACCTTCTTATGACAAAATGTCTCACCGCTTGCTGAATCTTCTGGAGTCTGGCCTCCTCCTCCACTCTCCTCTTCTGGTCCAATTCTTCTTGACGCTTTGCGGCCACTTTCTTCTTGGCCTTTTCTTCTGCGATGCGCTCAACACGCATCTGTAGGAAAATGCACGATCATTTTGACCATTTTAAATAATCAAGATTGACCTTTGGAAACCTCACGCCTACAGCTCAAAATAATACTTTCAAACCATGCATTGTGTTTGAGTCCATTAGCATGGCATTGAAAAGGGGATACTAATTGGGTATAAAAGAAAAGTCACATGAATGCCTACTCAGACTAAAGTTAAGCAGGTCCAAGAAAACAATTTCTATTTTTGCATTATGGTAGGGATGATGACGACCAACTTAAAAACTTGAGTCACTTAAAAGTGTACATTGTGTAGAATTAGGTGCAAGTAGAATTCCCTGCCCTTCTCCCTTTCCAACAACAGTGGCCATACTGGCTTGTGTTGTGTAAAGTGCCAGTAGCTTCTTCCAAAATGACGTCATCGCACAAGACAGTATCCAAGTAGCCGTGTGATGAGCTTCCTTGATAGATCCCATCCCATGTTTTGCCACTTTGATGATGGCTACCGGTATCTGTAACCAAGTGTCCTCAGACTGAGGGGTGTCTCGGGCCCTCACACACACACACACACATATAATATATATATATTATATATATATATATATATATATACATACACATATATACACACACACACACACGTTTTTCCCCCATACCTTAGATACTCTGACGAAATGTAAGCTAACCTTCTACCTGTGGTTAGTAAACTTTACTGTATTTTTTTCCTCAAAACATTAATAAAAAAAGCCACCAAACGCTGAGTTCACATTTCAATACCTACCTAACGAACAAATATCTGAATGTTGAGGCTCAGCTTTAATTTGCCACAATGACCTGTTAGCACACAGCGCACTGGAGTAGATCCTGAACGTAGAACCCCAAATGTACCGAATGGAGAATCAAGTTTGAATTCTTGTGACCAAGAAATGAAATCGAATAGCGAGATATCGAAAAAGTCACATCCACTCATCACAATACAGACCTTATCGTTTTTCTCATCGCTCTGGGACATTTTCTGCTCAAGTCTCTTTTTCTTCTCCTCGTCCTCCTTCATTCTGGACTCTACCACCCTTCTCAGCCTCTCGTCCCTCTTCCTGTAAGATAACACAAACAACTTGGACCCGTAGTTCACCTAAGAACATTAAGAACATGAGGCCCGCACACACATGGCCGTCCCACTGCAGGCTTCTGAACGGTGTGCCAACCTTTTCACTTCCTCTTGCTTTCGTCTCTTCTCTTCCTCCATCTTTTTAATCCGCTCTTCCTCCTGCTCCTGCTTCTTCTTGAGAGCTTCCAGTTTGAGTCGTTCCCTTGACTAGGGGAGTGAAAGAGTGACATTTAGACTTGACACTAGAGAACAGATGAGGGTGAACGTGATGTTAATGATGAAAGAGGACTTTAGGAATAGAAACTGGCTGTGCTAGGTTATGAGTATCCACCATGACCCATTTCATAATCATACAGTCCCAACTAAAAAAAGCTGCTTTGTGCATATCAAGATTTTAGCCAATGTTTTTGCCTGTTTCATCAAGCAATACCGTCAATTTGGTGTGTTCTATTTTTATTAAACTCCCACAAATGAGGTAATTTAAGGGTTTCAATGGAAGTTATCATGTCATCCATTATTGTTACATTATTGTAACACTTAACAAAATAACCTTGGTATTGCTGTATGGAAGCAGCAGCAGAAAGGGATGGGTCCAGAGAATTAGAAGTGGTGAAGGGTGAACAAGGGACACTTAAGACACTCAAGTGACCTAATCCACTAGCATTAAGAAAACACCCTCGGACACACGTGCTCTAACCGTTCACTTACCACAAGACCATTCTTCAAGTCCTTGGGATAAAGGGAAAGAGACACCCCAATAAGAACCAGTATGGCTACTAAGCAGGGGAGGGGGAGTCACAACAGGTGTGTACAATAACTAATCAAGTCAGTAATATAACAACACAGCAATTAGACAAAGGGTCACAGCTGGAAAGAGTGTGCGGGCAGTGCATGGAGGTAGCCAGGTGTCTCAAATAAAAAGGCCATCTTCTTAGACTGAAGGGGTGTCCCTTGGGGATAAAGGACTGCTTTAGTGACTTAGATTGCCTTCAGTGTTTTGGAGTGGTTATGACGACAATCTAATGACCTTTAACATTGACCTTACAAAATAACATTTATCAGCAAGGACTCAAAACTCTGACTCAGTGCCAGTTTCATTTCAGGCGTTGGCGTGTTTCTGAGACAAAGCAGAAGGGACAAACCTTTGGGTCGATCTTGATCGGCGTGGTGTGTTTAATGAAGGACTTCACCACACTGCTGCGTCCCACGGACATTGGAGTCATCATAAGCATCTGGTTCTTCTGTACGGTCTGGAGGAAGGCTCTCATGTGGGGCCTGACCGCCTGGACAATGAGTTGGATGGGTTAATAAAAGGACATTTCTATGCCAGATAAACTATTTTACGTGAGATCACCCAATGCAATATAATACACATATAATACACAATATAAACAAAATACACCATGACATCAACACAACCAGGGCTAGGGTTGGTCCTCACTCCCATACAAAGAATGTCTGCACTCCAGCTTGACAGACTTTGGATAAAAAGTGAATGGGGTATATATGATATTAATCTTACTGATTGACTTTTCTTTGGAGGCAAGGGCCTTTTAGTTGGGCTAGCCTCCTGTGATTCAGTGGATTTGCGCTTGCCACTGAAAAGTGTAGAGAAAAGCATCTTAAAAGCTTTGTTCACATTGAACTATAGCAATGAATTAAACCACCATTGGGAACAATGAATACAATATATTTTCATTGTAAAAGTCTTCATATCATAGATGGTGAGCCTCTTGACAATTGAATCTACAGAATTAAACAAACTTGCAAACTAATGAACTTACCTCCAATTTCCCACAGCTTTCTTTGGACTGCCTAGAGCCATAAATCAAAAAAACAATACTCATCAGTACACCTAGGGGGCAATAGTGTAGTATCTCATGAAAGGTCCAACTAAGGCGTGTTCAGCTACTGTATACTGACCTGAGCCGACGGCCGGGGCGCCTCTGAACTTGCCGGTGAGTGCAGGAGAGCCCACCGAGGGAGAGTTGACGGCCATCGAGCGAGTAATGCGCTCATTGCTGCTCACTGGCTTCTGCTCTGCCGTCTTCCATTTTAGAGAAGCAAAAGTAAAACATCCCAAATGAATATTATTCTTATGATCCACCCAAGCTGAAGAAGAAGTACTACTGGAAGTACTGACCTCTGGAGTAGCTTCCAATTCTTCAACCTCATCACTGTCCACCAGTGGCCTGAAGCAAAAACAAACCCGTACATTTGATTCTTTTTCTTGACGTCACATACTTTTAGGTCATCCATTAGTCTGTTAAAATTAAGTAGTATGTTTGTGTGATAGTAATTCAAACTTTACTCAAAAATGCTATATGGTTAATATTGCATTGACCACTCACAATTCTCCGTTCTTCTCCACGTCTCCATCGGTTTCCATGCCAGATTCATCTATAACAGATGCAATTAATTGGAAAACATATTTAGGTTACTCTTTTAGAAAATAAACAAAAACAATCATGTTAAATAGGAGGCCACGTTCAACAATGGAACATTATGATGTTTAATTTCGGAGACGTTGTTGATGCATAGTATTAACAAGCAGGCAGGTGTTAGGCACCTTAGTCGTGGATGAGCTGGACATTAGGGTTTTCTAAACAACACAACCACTAGACTGTCTTGCAACATAACTCACCACTAACGTTGCTACTGCATATTGAGTTGCCGCCACGAGTCGACTTCTTCTTCAGCATGGAGCGCCTGGAGGCCCGGCGTACAGCGTCCTGCGTCATGCTGTGGCGGAGCCCTGCCTTGGAGTAGCGCAGTTTGAGCGAGTGGCGCACGGAGCTGCGTCTTGCCCTGGTGGGCGTACGAGCTATGGCTATTTTGGTGGCGTTGCGGCCGGGAGACGCCTCGAGCTCTGCGACCAGCTCTGCAGAGCGGCGGTCCGCGGAAGAGATTCTCACTGAAACCTTGGGGACGGGGATGTTGGGTGGAGATGGAGCGGTGTTGGAGAAACAGGCTTGGGACTCGTCTGTACCAAGCATGATCTCAGTGTTTGGTACTGCCGTCTCCATCTCCATGTCTACGACCTCTGGTTGCTCCTCAGGCACTTGTTCTGCACTGCAGTCACTGATGGGTGCAGCCTCCAGTGGTACCTCAGGCGGAGTTTGCTTATTTCTGCGAGTGCTGCGTTTGGGCTGCTCGACAGCCGGCCCTGACGTGCTGACCTGGGGTACGCCCTCATCTTCAGCAATAAGGACCAAGGATTTAACAGAGGAGCCCCGTAATTTGCTGCGCTTGCCCTTGGAAAATCTGCATAAAAAAAGGTTTACAATATGTTAACATAATAAAGTTCTCATCTCATCTCATCTTAAATAGAGAGTGCGCAAACTATTGAGTAATATAATGACTATGACCATAACGTATTAACTGACCGTCTCTTTGCCCGAGTTTCTTCTTGATATCCCAGAGATACGCGCTTTCTGCGATTGTTTTTTTTCTGAGATGGAGTTTTTGGCATCAATTCTGGCTCAGCGCTAAAATCACTACAATTAGAACACAATAAAATTAGATTCAATTACACAGGTAATAATAACATGTCCATTGTGGAATGCAAATCCATTATATGGCATAATAAACAATCTGATGAGTGAATTCTCATTCCATCTCAAGACCCACAAAATATACAAATGAACAGCATGAAAATATATTTTAATTTAGGTTTACCTTGTCAGCATGCGGTTAGCTTCTTGCTGGATCTCATTCAGCCAAACACTGTGGACATCATCAATGTCACTCATGAACTGTTGCAGTTTCCCCGCAAACAATTCTTTAAGGGACAGCACGAATGAGAATGGGGAAGTCATGTTGAATACCTAAAAGTATAGACGTTTTTGTTAAAACAAGTCAGATAAAGGGATAGTACTTATGTACTAAATACGTGAACGGTCATTACAAACATTTAGAAAATACTTTGTATGTGGCATTTAAATTCAGATAGCAATCATAAAACACAGTTGATGGAGATTAAATAATATAGTGGGAAAAAAAAACTCATACACCTTATGACCAGACAACAACAATAAACATATAGGCCGAGGGATATATTCAGTTTGATTTGAGTGCAATACTCAACATGCTTGGTCGACATTACATCCCTTGGTTGGCAATACTGGCAATAATCTCCGGAATTTTGGTTGGCGAAACAGAAAACGCATGTTGTTACGAGTAACGAGTACACTTTTTCCACAAAATTTTCCTCGGGATGAATAAAGTATCTATCTATCCATCTATCTCCATTTCCATCTTTAGACTGAATTGCATGTTGGGTTGAATTATGACCCCCGTACACAATGTCCCTTCCTTCACGTGACCACGCACGCTTTTCCTACATTTGATGATGGGGGGAAAAAAGCATGAAATTACGCCTGTTTATCTCCATCATAACGACCACCCATCCGAACAGATGGACGTTTTACCTGTGCGAATACAAAGTGCACAATTTAGTTTTACCATGATGCAATATTAACCTTGATAAATAATGTATCTTCTCTGATGTGTGGACGTTCTGAAAGTATTAAACAGTAGTTATTGAAAGTGTTTTCCCATCATCAAATGCCATATTATGTATTACCGATGGAGGTCAGAGTTCTAGACTCATCCACTCTCACCGATGACCGGGGGGAAGGGGTATTTAGTAGTTAAATTAAATTAAATTTAACTACGGATTACGAAGTCATTGGTTTTTGTAATCGATTTTAGGACAGCGTCGGTTACAGCGTATGTCTTGTCCATCGTGGTCGCCATCGTTATTACTCCTCATTGGTTTCGGCACACATCTTGACACCGCCTTCAGTCTAGTTCGAGCGCTGATTGGCTCATCGTTAGTTCAACGCGGCGCTCATTGGATCATCGCATTTTCAACCGAGAAGCAGCAGTTTCAAGTCAAGATGCCAGACCAAAAATCTGTAAACTCTATGGAGTGGGCGGATTTAAAGGTCTGGGCCTAGCCAACAAGATAGTACTGCAAAACCCAAATTCAACGTACATATACCGTTACCTAGCCTAATGAAAGCGTTGTTTTGCACGTCTCGCACGAATAACCCGGTGGCAGTTTCAAACACCTAATTACAAATCATTTCACTATTACTTGCTAAGGAATGACCAAAACAACTATAACTACTGACACAACATTCAAATGCTCGTCTGTTTCCAATATCGAGGCAGCCATTGCGAGTTGACGTTGCGATGTAAAACATTGTCGAATGCCCAACAAAATTAAATAGGACACCACGGTCTAAAACTGGGGTTCGTTGTCAACATGCCTGCATTTCACGACATTTATTCATGGAATCTTTTAATTAACCCGTGTAATTTCAAGTTAATTGCCCCGTCGATCATCATTTACGTTACAAGTAAAGCTATAGCTCATCTAGCAACGCTAACTAGAAAATAACGTGGAAAATACCTTTTTGCTAAAGTTGCCGAAAATGAAATCCGATTTCCAAAGCACTCTCGTTACAAAAAAAATGTATTGCGTATTTATTGATCCATGTATACTGTCTACTTGAAATAGCTACTGCTTCATATCCACTCAACGTGCACTGCTTGACTTCACCCGCTGAAAAACGTTCAAAACGTTTTCTGCCAATCGCAAGGCGCTTTGTGTTGACGTAGGTGGTTCTGTTCGATTCCGTAGTGCAGCTTGAACAACAGGGCGGAGTTTAGGAAAACAAAGCAAAAGACGACTTCAACCTCATAACGGTTAAAAATGAACAAACACCAAACGAACCCATGAAACTCAGGGGCGGGGTTACAGAGAACTTTAAACCAACCAATCCTGGGCCAGCTAGATGCGGAACAAAACATTATGGGATTTAAAGGTGTGTCCATTACCGATTCAAAACTGAACAATAACACACGTTTAACGAATCTAATATTAGATTCAAATCTAATATCAACAAGTTGCAACATAACATTTACGATAACATATTTTTATAAGAAAATTGCAAATTGATTAATGTTCATTTAGTACGAAATGGTTCACCACAAGTTACAATAATGTCAAAATTACAGTCGTAATGGTATTGCTACAAAAATGTTTCTATGGTATTTAACAGACGCACACGCGCGCGCGCGCGCGCACACACACACACACACACCCACACACACACACACAGCGTCTTGGGATTCATATGATCTTCCGTAACCTGAGTATCGTTCAGATTTCAAAGAAGCCTACAGGAAAATGTTGAATCCAACTGACAAAGATGGCCCGCCTCTCTGGGAAATGTTACTGGCTGTCCTGAAAACAAACACATATAAAAAGGAAACATTAAACTTTATACATGCTATGCTTTTCTGAGAATATCTTTTGGTCTAATCTGTAAAAAATAAATGCACCCAGTTCCACATTCTAATGCAGGAGTCTTTGTTGATACCTGGTATGAGGGGTATTTTCTCCCCCGATCCCTGCAGGACAACATGCAGAGCACACGCTGTGGCCTCCCCAGCGCTTGTCGACTGTTCCCTCAGTATGATGCACACCTCATCTTTCCTCAGCAACCAGTCCATCTTGTTACCCAGGTAGCTCACACCACGGATACAGAGCTCAGATATGTCATTGGGAAGAAGGGGCTTAAAAGCAAGGCGATCATCTTGGATTCTGAAATGGAAACACAGAGCTTTAGAATATCTATCCATAATGTATTATTTTTATTTCATTATTTCAAGTTGGCCTATGGAATGACCTGACCTGAATCCAGTGTAACCAAACAGCACAGCTTGCAGGAAACCTCCCATGCCAGTAAGAAAGTTAACTGCACCAGAGCCATCGGATGACTCACTCCATACCTGTGAGGTGAGGGTGACATTACCCATTCATTCGTGCAGAAATGGTGGATGAGAGCCATAGGACCGAAGGGCATAAATCGTCTCACTCTTCTACCTGGAAGGGGCCTTGGATGTTATTGAAGCTCTTCTCGAGTAGCTTCTGGGCTTTCTCTGCTTCCCCAAGCTCCAGCCAGCCCACTGCGAAAATACCCTTACACCGGGAAATGAGCACAATCAGACCAACTTCCAGACCATGACAGCACAAGGACAAAAAAGTTCAGGAAAGTGTTGTGATTGTATATTGTTGACAAGTCACATTTCTGTGTGTGGTTGATGGCTGCTTTTGACAGCCTCACCTGTCCTGATTCAGACTGATATCTGGGGCTAGAGGAGGCTGCAGCTGTGGCACATTGGGACATCAATGGACACAGGATAAACCAGCCATCACCAAACACACTCAGGACGAGTGCTGACACATAATACTCACCACCGGGTAGCGTTCACCACCTGCTCTGCTTTTAACATCTTGCCAACTCTCAAATAAACAGACTTTCTGCACCATCCACCTGTGTCTCAGGGTTGGGGGTGCCCAGTAAAGCCCATTCAAGCCACCCGGGTGGGGTAGCAAAGCCACTTAGATGGTGTGTGGCAGGGTCACCTGCTACACTTTAGACTGTGGTAACGGCATTCAACATTAAAGGACAAACCTGGTCTGGGTAGTCAAACCATCGTAACTCTCTCCTGGCTTCACTTAAACATTACCAATGAAACACATTCTAAATCGCTTTTTGCAGATTCTACAAGTATTTCACATGAGAGCACCAACCACAAATGTAACAAACAGCAATGCAGCACTTGGGATAAAAGATGTTTCAAGTATTTTTATGACCATTCACTGTTATGTTATCACCAAAGTCTGTACTGACAGACATACATTGATTCCAAAAGACAAAAGTGCTATATTGTCATTATTTGGCAAGTGCATGCATGCTAAATACTATTAGGCAGAATCAGTACAAGGAATTATTTTTTAGGTAACTTGTTTTAAGCTAGGAGGGACGGTTAAGATGGTTTGATTACCCCGACTGGCATTGTCCTTTAAGATGTAAACTTTGAGCACATTTACCCATGTCATGGCTGGGCCGTCAGGGTCTGTTACTGGCTCATACGCTTCAAGGTCATTCCTTCTGACCTCAGGGGTCATAGGTAGACCCAGTGGATAGCCCAGCATCACTGTGTCTGCCTGCTTTACTGGATGACCTTGACAAGAGATTGCAAGTGACACACATCACAATACTAGTGTAGACGAGAGACAGGTTTCTGTATGTGGCATTACGGCAAAACAACAGAATGTACCCTTGATGTATCCATCGTATTCAGGGTGGTACTTGTGCTTCTGATCAAAGGGTATTTTCATGTGGTCAGCCACGTCTTGCCACTCTTTAGGTGCAGCACATTGAAGCAGATTAGCCAACTCTACGGCGAACTGTAGACTGAAGATTAGAAAGATTTCAATATTTTTTGTTACATATTTTCTGATATTTGTATGACAGTAATAAAACCCAATGTTAATATCAGCACCTGGATTTTGCCACTGTATTTGTGTACACAGAGTCGTTGATATTGTAGTAATACTCATCAGGTGGCATAACACCTGAAGCAAACAGAAAAAAAAAGACATTGTGGAATAAAAAAAAACAGTAATCAAATATTTACAAACTGAGTACACACACAAGGTGGCCTTTGGCAAAATCCAGAACATTGGCGTCTTTTACCCAGGAGATGGTAGCTCTGATCCTTCTGACTCCAGGTAACCCTGGAAACCCAGTAATCAGCCACGCCCCAGATCACCTCACAGCCCTGGCCCTCAGTGAACAGAGACAGGTCCTGGAGCAGTCCAAAACAACGCCGTCAAATGTTGAATGTTGCTAGAATGCCATCATTTTTCAATTACTTTATTTAATGTATTTTGGAATTGTGTGGGATTGAGAGTAACATCAAATTTTTTTTTAACAAACATTGTTGTGTTGTCCACGCTCACTTCAGCTGGCTGTATTGTTCTACAACCCATTGGGACGACCACAGGCTCAGACTGTAGAGGTTCAACGTTCAACCACTGAGGTCATCATCAGCCTGTGTGACTTTTAGATACAGACTAGCTCTTCTGAGGTATAAAAGCTTACCCGTGTGAGGTAGAGATAATGCTGAAAGGCAAGGCTGACATCGCCATTGATGTGAATCTCTTGTTCACCATAGATGTCCTCGGGGCACACCTCTCTGCCCGACACAGCGCTCTCCCAGGGGAACTTCAGTCCCTATTCAAAGGATACACGAAAGAAAAGCAAAATCATGTCACCTGAATAACAAACAAGCTGCGAAGAAAGTCACAAAGCTTGCGGTGATCACACCTTGTAGCCCTGCTTTTGTGCATTGTCCTTTGCACCATCAATGGTCCGCACCCTGTACTCCAGCACCGCCCGGGCCAGCCGGGGGTAGAACAGAGCGATAGCAGGATACATCCAAATGTCCTGGAAAGGGTTCCACACACACATGATGATGAAAA
>OMKQ01000449.1:0-11926 GCA_900302335.1 Phycis phycis
TATTTTGTACGTTATTTGAGGTCGTTTTCATGCCATGCCTTCTTCAATCAACGCGTCAAATGTTTTGCTCTTGTCATAGCTGCATCTCCAGTGAGACTGGTCAACGGTTTCCTCAATAGCCCCTGTTCAGGCAGAGTGGAGGTCTACCACAATAGCCAGTGGGGCTCAGTTTGTGATCATGACTGGGACCTGAATGATGCCCAGGTGGTGTGTAGACAGCTGGGTTGTGGCAGTGCCATTTCAGCCTTCATGACGGCAAATCCTGGACAGGGTACAGGACCCATCTGGTTGGACCAAGTCAACTGTGGAGGAAATGAAACGTCAATAGCCCACTGTCCACATCAAGGGTTTGGGTCGCATGACTGCAGCCATGCTGAAGATGCTGGTATCGTCTGTGATGGTAAAACTGCATTTATACTAGATCTTTTACGTGCTACTTGAGAAGTTTGTTTTAATTCTTTAGGGGCACATGTTTATAATTATGAAATACACACATTTTCTTTATTGAAGCCTCTTCAATAGTAAAAGAAACAGTTGAGTGCATTGTAAAGAATATATTCTGAGTTGCAACTTGCACATATCATGAAGTAGGCAATTTATTCTCCTTTGAGCAGATAGAAACTTGTTTTTGGGGTCAAGTTCTTGGTTCGTTTTACAGCATTCGGTCAGTAGCATTGTGGGTTCATAGCCTCTTGTTTTCCAGGTAAATGGACAGTGAACACAAAGGCTCCAAGTTCCATGCCTGAAACGTATTCATCCGATTATATAACCAGACATCCCAGTGATGCAGTGACCACTCCTCAAAGACCAGATAACGCAGCCACTGAGGGGGAGGTCCGCCTGGTCAATGGAGGGAACAGCTACTGCTCTGGCAGGGTGGAGATCTTCCTCCAGGGCCATTGGGGCACAGTTTGTGATGATGACTGGGAGCTGATTGATGCCCAGGTGGTATGCAGACAGTTGGGTTGCGGGAGGGCACTGTCTGCACCAGGTCATGCCCGTTTTGGTCCCGGCCAAGGGCCTATAGGATTGGATGATATAAACTGTAGCGGCCATGAATCTAATCTCACACAGTGTGACCATGGAAGACTTGGGTTCCACGACTGTGGTCACCATGAGGATGCTGGTGTTGTCTGTGAAGGTAATACATTCATGAACCTGTGGCGACACATTATATGCTTTGTCTTCTGTCAAAATAGCATGGCAATAGATCTATGAATAACTTCCCATTAGATCCATGAATAGCATCTCATTCTTCTAAAAGTATGCGATGAAACAATGCTTATTTTGTACGTTATTTGAGGTCGTCTTCATGACATGCCTTCTTCAATCAACGTGTCAAATGTTTTGCTCTTGTCATAGCTGCATCTCCAGTGAGACTGGTCAACGGTTTCCTCAATAGCCCCTGTTCAGGCAGAGTGGAGGTCTACCACAATAGCCAGTGGGGCTCAGTTTGTGATCATGACTGGGACCTGAATGATGCCCAGGTGGTGTGTAGACAGCTGGGTTGTGGCAGTGCCATTTCAGCCTTCATGACGGCAAATCCTGGACAGGGTACAGGACCCATCTGGTTGGACCAAGTCAACTGTGGAGGAAATGAAACGTCAATAGCCCACTGTCCACATCAAGGGTTTGGGTCGCATGACTGCAGCCATGCTGAAGATGCTGGTATCGTCTGTGATGGTAAAACTGCATTTATACTAGATCTATTACGTGCTACTTGAGAAGTTTGTTTTAATTCTTGAGGGGCACATTTTTATAATTATGAAATACACAAATCCTTTTCTTTATTGAAGCCTCTTTAATAGTAAAAGAAACAGTTGAGTGCATTGTAAAGAATATATTCTGAGTTGCAACTTGCACATATCATCAAGTAGGCAACTTATTCTCCTTTGAGCAGATAGAAACTTGTTTTTGGGGTCAAGTTCTTGGTTCGTTTTACAGCATTCGGTCAGTAGCATTGTGGGTTCACAGCGTCTTGTTTTCCAGGTAGATGGACAGTGAACACAAAGGCTCTTCTACCATTAAGTTCCATGCCTGAAAATGCTCCTCAAAGACCAGATAACAACACAGCCACTGAGGGGGATGTCCGCCTGGTCAATGGAGGGAACAGCTCCTGCTCTGGCAGGGTGGAGATCTTCCTCAAAGGCCAGTGGGGCACAGTTTGTGATGATGGCTGGGACCTGGTCAATGCCCAGGTGGTGTGTAAACAGTTGGGTTGTGGGAGGGCGCTGTCTGCACCAGGTAGCGCTCGTTTTGGACAAGGCCAAGGGCCTATAGGATTGGATGACATAAACTGCAGCGGCCAGGAATCTAAGCTCACACAGTGTAGACACAGAGGACTGGGGTCCCACAACTGTGGTCACAATGAGGACGCTGGTGTTATCTGTGAAGGTAATAAATGCATGAACTTGTTGCTGCACATTATCTGCTTTGTTTTCTTCCAAAATAGAATAAAAGTAGATTAATGGCTGATTTTCTTGTCAAATAAATACTCCCATTCTTCCAAAGGCATGCAACGAATCTTACTTTGTTTGTTATTTGAGGTTGTCTTCATGCCACTTCTTCAATCACCCCTATGACAAATGTGTTCCTCTTGTCATAGCTGCATCTCCAGTGAGACTGGTCAACAGTCTTTCCCACAACCCCTGTTCAGGCAGAGTGGAGGTCTTCCATAATAGCCAGTGGGGCTCAGTTTGTGATCATGGCTGGGACCTGAATGATGCCCAGGTGGTGTGTAGACAGCTGGGGTGTGGCAGTGCCATTTCAACCTTCACCACGGTACATTCTGGACAGGGCACAGGACCCATCTGGTTGGACAAGGTCAACTGTGGAGGAGATGAACCATCAATTTCCCACTGTACACATCAAGGCTTTGCGTCGCATAACTGCAGCCATGTTGAAGATGCTGGTGTAATTTGCGAAAGTAGGTACTTCTTTGTATTGGTGTAAATGGGTGAATTGGAATTATTTCATTAGCACTTAGTACTCAATCAATGAATTCTAAAAAGATCTCCACCCCCTGTTTTCAATTTATTACTTGTACTTACTGTTATCTAGACCAGGGTCTCCTACCTCAGGCCTCCCAGATTGTATGTGGTCAGAGCCAAATCCAAATTGGTCTTAATTTGGACATCATGGAAACTTCAATCTTTAATGTATCTTCTGGGCATCTGGCTGAACCCAATTGTTCTCATGTCTCAATGAAAAAGAACATGGTTTGGTACAAAGTGAAGCGCCAAGCAGGCATTTGTGGAAACCTGCTGATGGTAAATATCATTCATTGTTTGATATCATCAATGAATTGCATTCGTCCTGTAATTGCAATGACTGAATACCAGCCATTACATCAAATAAGGGTAATCTTTTAAAGAGACATCTAGGGCACTCAGACTGCTTTGGATGCTTTACAGGCCATTCATTTCAATCAGTAGGCTATAAATCACCCTCTGTCTTCCAGAATAACCAAACCCATGACATCTACTCCAACATTTTATTCATTTACGCTAAAAACAATGGATCCCTGGTGACGCCTGTAGGCATTCCCTTCACCTGTGCCTATCCACTGAACACAGATGCAAGCCTGGACACAATCTTCAGTCCATACCATCCGTAAGTAACACATTTTCTGAAGGATGAATCTGTATTGGAACAGTTTGGAGAGGTTTCCATGCCAAGAGGCGACCTTACTGATTTAAAATACATTGCGTTGCCGCTGCTGTATTGAATCCAGCCAGTCTGATGTCATGCTGTCGTGTCAGGTTTTATGGAAGTAATCCCTCCATTGGCAAGAAGTCCAAAGCTTCCATGTTGCTGTTCAGTAGCTCCAAATACACTGAGCCCTACCCAGAAGGCAAGGTCACCCTTCCACTCAACTCCTCTGTATATGTGGGCGTTTCCTTGGAGAAGACGGACCCGAGGTATGTGGTTGTCCTGGATGACTGCTATGCCACTCTCTCTCACAACCCTGATGACCAAGTGCGGCACTTTCTCATCCACAACAAGTACGTCCCACCCCGTCTCATCTTTGTTACTTTGTGGTTAGAACGTTGGGACCATCAAACGGCGATCACATCTAAAACATCGTTCGGTCGTTCCCCATGTTCTCCCAGGTGTCCCAGTGACCAACGTCTGGTGACGGTTGATGAGAATGGCTCGTCCCTGCAGGCTCGGTTCTCTGCTGTGATGTCCCACATCTTTGGGGAACACCATGACATGTCCCTCCACTGCAGCCTCAGCCTGTGTGACCCCGTGGCCTCCACCTGCACTCCGGTGGGCAAAACATTGCTGCTTCCAACCAGTCCTTCAATGATGTGGTTGTCTTAGGCCACAAATTCCACTTCTCTGTCGATCACGCGCACAAAGTTCTGCGTCTCTACTCAAGAGACCGTAAACAGCCCCTTTATCGGTCAATGGCCAACTTGTACTCAAAGACGTGCAGTCCTCCCAGAGGATAGGTCAGAGGTCAGTCCTCCTCCGCAGGGCTTCGCGGCATTAATCACCAATTGATCAAGTGGGGAACATGTGCAGTGCTTGGTTTTGTTTCCAACAGCCAGACACGGGAATAAAATGATGGCGAAATCAACGCTGTATTTTCAGTTGGTCGCAATAAACCAACCGCTTTTCATTTGAATGATTTTGCAACATCTTTATCACATGGTTTTGTCGCTTTGTTCAACGTAAAAAGCCCTGGAAAGATCAATGTTGTGTCTCTTGACTCCCAAACACAGATCTTTGCAAATGCGGGGCGTGCAGAAGTGTGAATTCAGCTCCAGGCACCACTGTTGGCTAAATGGTGTTTGGTTATGTTTCCCCCACAGGTGTGCACCAGGAGGACCCGGCGCTCTGTATCTGTGCCCGGCACGGTGCTGAGCATTGGACCAATCAGCAGTGAGTGTAACTTGTATTAAAGCCAAACGGCAAACATATCTGCGTTAATGAAGCTGTAGGGAAGTGATAATCATTGTTTTTCTTTTTCTCTCTGCTTGGTGTTTAGGTGGTTAAGGGCTGACAGACTTGGCTTTGCAACACTGTGCAACAACTGATGTTTGTTACATGTACATTGTAGTCTTTTGTTATCAAACGTATTATGTACACATATAAATATGAATCATTACAAAAATGAAATGTTATATAATTACATTTGTATAATATTTAATGTTCTGGAATCACAATACATATCCTATGTAATCACATAATAAATTAATAAACTTAATAAACAATTAAACTAACTATTCATGTCACATAATACAGAGTTTGACTAGAGTGAATGTCATTGTATAACTTCGTAATTGGAAAAATACACGCAGCTGTTTCTATGCATACCACGTCGTCAGCAAGCAAAAGAGAAGGGTTGACGATCTCCGGTCACTATCATTACCGTCACCTGCCATGTGGCGGTGCTCAAATAAACAATTAATACGAGCCTTGCATAAAGACATAATATTAAACTGTCCCCCAAAGAACTGCATTTTTGTAAACTACAACAATCAATAACAACTCTGTCACACAAGCAGCCACATTTTTTGCAAGACTAAACAGAAAAAACATATTTAACCAACATTCAAATATGCGACCAACCATGTGTTGTACCCCGAAAAAGTGGTGAAAATTAAGTAATGATTCAAACAACGTCCTTTCTTCAGTCAGTTGTATTGAAGAGAGTTTATTGTGTTCTGCGAAGCCCTATTGGATTTCCCAAGGCATAAGCAATGAAACATGCATCACGGTTGTTTGTGCAGATAAACTGGAGGCAATCACAAGGCAATTATTACACACGTGATGTAATGCCTTTAATCCCTGCTCAGAACCACACAAGACATTGTAGTGTTTGGTCAGCTGTTCACACTATATAAAGCAGATGTATGTTTTTCTTGAGGTCGTTTGTAAGGAGTGTGAACCTTTGTATACATAGGTCAGAGGTTAAAAGAAATCAGTTGCTGTGACAATAGCTTTGGGCACAGGAGGTGCCTGACTGTTTAGATGATAAGTCTGAGAAATAGTATTTAAAGGCCCACGATGCAACTCTGGCCATTCCTGCTCGCATTTTTCTCTACAAAGCTCCGCCTGCAGCTTCGGAGTAGATATTTTACGACGCTGTCAGCAACAACTCGTTGACGACGCCCACTTCTACGCTAGCCATGAGCATTTGTTTTCAATGAAGCCAGCAAATGCGTGGAGCCATGTCCGAGGTAGGTGTTCAATCTGTTCATGAAGAGGAGACAAGGTCATACATTTTGAAATAGAGTATTCTTGCGTTGTTACAATAAACATAAACCGATCCTTTTTGTACAGTTGACGGGGAGATATTTTATCCTAGATTAGATTTGTTTTATCTTTCGTTGAACAGAACGCCAGTCCCCGCAGCGCTGCGTAAGTACCACGGCGTACATGCAGCACTACGTCTTGGACGAGGGGGCGTTGCTGTTGGCCCGGGCTGCGTGGAATGACATCTTTGCTCTTGATGAGAGCCAGGAGCCAGGAGTGGAGCAGAGACAATTCAGACCATCTACATACAGACAATTTGTGCTATGGCAGCTTGGCCACCTGGGTGTGGGCAGAAGAGTGGTGATACCCAGTCCCGGTCCCTTTTTGTACATGGAAATGTATATGCCTGAACATTTTATATGCCTGAACGTTGCCTTGTAAAGTAAATACATTTACTTCTGGAGCCAAAAAACAGTGTGCAGACCCATCTTTTGTCTTATATCCAATACAATTGTCTAGCACCTGTGGATTACCAGACTGCACCGGGGCAAGCTTTCCTGCTGTGGGACAGCTTGCCTGCAGATGTACAATGTGATTACGAATGTATGAAGAAGTTAATTGAGGATTTTGGACAGAAACAATTCCTCCTATATTTCCAGACGTGCACGGCCCCGCCAGGCGAACGAGAGTTTGGAGGTCTATGCAGCCGACGTTTCCAGGCTCGTGACTCGTGCTAATTGACTCTGGTTCCAATGTTTCACTGATTTCGGAGGACTTCAGGATGTTCATCCCAACTTTACGTAAACGTGTGTTGAACATGCAGTACACCTTTGCATGTGCAGTTAATGGACAATTATTGGACACTTTGGGAACTGTGACCCTTCCCATACGGTTGGGTGGTGAATATTGGGAGCAGGTTGTACATTTAGTGAGGGGGGCGACACAGTCTATTCTGCTGGGTTTAGATTTTATGCTACAGACTCACTCACTATTACGGACATCAGTCGTGGACTGCTCCACCTTGGAGACGTCAAAATACCACTCATGCAGGCCACAGACTTCATACCAGAATGTTGTAACATCTGTGTCTGTTGATGCTACTATCCCGCCTTTTAGCGAAATGATTGTCCCAGTTAAGGTAGAGTCTCCCCGCACTGCTGGACCACCGATTGACTCTTATCTAGGCTATCTGGAGCCCGATGTGTGTGATAACTTGGGGCTAGTGGTCACGCATACAGTGGCACCGGCTGCGCGGCTGCTCAACCCGACTGACCATGAACTGAAACTGCACTGCTGGGGGGTATTCTACCATGAATGTAACTTACTCACCCCTGGAGAGGTTTTTGAGTCTCAACAGGTGGCTGCCTCCCTGCCGGATGTGTCTGAATGTCCGTTGTCTGCCGAGCAGAGGCAGCAACTGCAGGCCTTGCTGGGAAAACATCAGGGGGTGTTCCGCTCCGGGCAGGATGGGGCAGCAAACCCCAGTCTGATCAAACACCGCATCCAAACAGGTGACCAGTCCCCAATAAAGCGACGGGCCTACCGTACTTCCCCCAAAAAGCGGAGGGAAATCGACAGACAAGTGCAGCGCCTTTTGGAGGACGACATCATTGAGGAGAGCTGTAGGCCTTGGTCCTCTCCCATGGTGCTCGTCAGGAAAAAGAATAATACATGGCGATTCTGTGTGGACTACAGGGGTCTCAACGCGGTGACGATAAAAGACTCATCGGCTGCCACGGGTGGATGACACACTGGACGCCCTGGCGGGGGCCACCTGGTTCAGCACCTTGGACTTTTCCGATGGTTACTGATATCTTGATGATATACTGGTCTACAGCAGATCGTTTGAGGCCCACCTCTCTGCTCTGGGGGAGGTCTTCACCCGGATTGGAGTGGCTGGGCTGCGATTGAACGCCAGGAAGTGCACCTGGCCCGCGACCATGTGGTCTTCCTTGGTCACGTCATCTCTGCTGGGGGGCTGCGCCGAGACCCCCGGAACACGGACAAGGTGAAAACCTGGCCCATACCCCGGTCTGCTATGGAGGTGCGTGCCTTTCTAGGGCTCTGCTCTTACTACAGAAGATTTGTGAGGAGTTTTGCCCAGCGTGCCGCCCCCCTCAATCATCTCACAGGAAACGATGTCCCGTTTCAATGGACAGCGGACTGCCAGGAGGCGTTTGGGTTCTTGCGAGACGCTCTTTGTGCTGAACCTATCATGAGTCAGACTTCACCCAGCGTTTCAAACGGTACACCGGCGCAGCACAGATCGCTGTGGGGGCGGTGTTGGCGCAAGAAGTGGACGGCCTGGAGAAGGTGGTGGCCTACGCTAGTCACTCCCTCACGGCTGCCGAACGACGGTGGTCTACATATGACTGGGAGTTGTGGGCGATAGTGTGGGCTGTTCGTAATTTCAAGCATTACTTGGGTTTTCTTCCATTCACGATCGTCACGGATCACTGGCCGTTGTTGGGCCTGCGACGGCTCCCTATTGACAATAACAGAACGGGGCATTGTAGCCGTTGGGCCCCGGAACTGGACGCATACGACTGGGCGATTGTGCACAAGAGCGGGGCCTAACACACTAATGCGGATGCTCTTTTTCGCAGGCCCAACTCCCATGTAGAGCAAATGGACTGTGATGCCCCTAGTGCCGCCCATACTCTCGTGAACATAGGTACCCAAACGGTTATGGACAGTGACCCCAGTGCTGTGTGCGCCATTGACACTCCTACCCCAACCCCTGCCACGGACCTCAGCTCCAGTCCCCGTTCTCCTCCTGATTTCCAGGCTGCTGCGGACCAGGCTCTGATCTATACCCTGTCTCACAATGGCTCCAATGTCGGGGAGCTCCAGCAGCAGGACGCAGACATCGGGCAAGTTTTGGTCTGGCTGGAAAATGGCCAGAGACCTCCTAGGTGGAGGTTGAAAGGTGCTAGTCAGGGTCTGAAGAGACTATGGCATGAGTTTCCCCGGTTAACTTTCATCGACTGTTATGCAGAGTTGTGTGGCTGTCTGATGCAGGGCAGTCAAGACAGTTTGAGGTGGACAAGACAAGACAAGACAAGTCAAATTGTTGTCCCTGCTGTCTTGGTTCCTGAGGTCCTGAGACACCTGCATGGGACCCCACTGACTGCTCACCTGGCCTATGAATGGTTCTTGGCACATGCAAGAAGTGTGTGTTCTTGGCCCTATATGCACAGTGACATTCGAACATGGTGTGATCAGTGTTATCCTGTCAAAGGAGGAAGTCCCCGGTACTACGGCACCATGCCCTATGAGAACTTTGCAGGCGAAGAGACCTTTACAACGTGTCGCAGCTGACATACTGGAGTTGTCACATCTAAAGGCAACCGGTATGTTTTGGTTATTGAGGACTATTTCACCAAGTTCGTTAACTTGTATGCCATCCCTGATCAGAAAGCCACCACTGTCGCCGAGTGTTTCTTTAAGGACTACATCCTAGAGCACGGGGTGATGGAGACACTGCACACAGATATGGGCAGGCAGTTTGAATCGGACCTGGTGAGACATCTGTGCAGGATGTTGGGTGTGAGGAAGACACATAGCACACCATACAATCCAAAATCTGATGGCATGGTGGAGAGATTTAATAGGACGCTTATCCATCAGTTGGCGAAGACTCTCCTGTCATGTGAAGGGGAGTGGGACTCTTTTCTGTTGCAGGTCGTGTTTGCGTAATACCAGTGTGCATTCCAGCACGGGGTTCACACCATACTTCCTCACGCGCGGCAGGGAGGCCCGGACTCCCGTGGATGTTGTGTTGGATTTCACTATAAAATAATCTTCTGTGAAGTGACATTGTAATTTTATGGACATGACAATTTCGGGCTATACACTACTACAAAAGGACATTGAACATTGATGGGTCGGGGCAGGAGGGGGGACAAAGAGGGAAAGTTAAGTATGCTGCCAACAGGGCATTCAAGACAACATAATCCCCAAATTTGGGTAATTTGGGAGATTGTTGCAATTTGTGCACTTTGTGTTTTTCACCCAGAGAGCTCCATCTCTCTGCTCATGTTAGATTGAGAATGGTCTGCTTATAGAAATTTCATTTGCAAAAAGTTGTGGGATGTTTTTTGGTATATGACCACCAGACCACTGGTTAGTTGGAAGTTCTAAAATGTTCACAAGTTATTCGTTTTTTTGTGTTCTACTGTTATTGGCAAACATAGGTATGAAAATTGGAAAGCTCTTGGACTGTAATCTGAATTTAATTCTGGATTTACGAAGTACAGTGATTAAGGAAAATGACTGTAGCATAGGAAAAATCAAGGACGGAACTAGAAGAATATGTTCAATGTAATTACTTACAATGTAAATGGGGTTAATCACCCAATAAAGAGGAAGAACATTTTTTCTCAACTAAAAGGATTAAATTGCTAAATAGCACTACTTCAGGAGACTCATTTGGATGACAGGGAACACCAAACACCAATTGAAAAGAGAATGGGTGGGCCAGATTTTTAGTGCATCTTACGAAAACAGAAAGAAAAGAGGAGTGGCCATCCTGCGCCACAAATCAATAGGCCTCATACCAGAATAAATACAGTTAGATAAAGAGGGACACTACGTGATGGTGGTGGGTATAATTGGTGGTATAAACATAACTATTATGAATCTCTATGCACCAAATGAAGATAATGAGCATGAGTGTTTAGTTTGAGATGTTTCCCTGGGTGGTGACGTCCATATTGTGGTTGCTGGTGTTTATCGCCCACCCTCTGCACCAACATCAGCATTAGAGGAGTTGGGGAAGGTGTTATCTATGTATGCCTCTTACGAATTGGTGGTGCTGGGCGATTTAAACCTGGACTGGCTCTCTGATAGCTCCACTAGTCTTAAACAGCTCTGCTTAGAATTAGATCTATCTCAACTTATTTTACACCCCACAAGACCAAATGCCAAATCTCCGTCTAGATCCGCCCTAATTGATATCATATTAACTAATAGGCCATTTAAATATCCTCAGTGCTCCAGGCATAGTTTGTGTTAGATGAGTCAAAGCTAATAAATCCAATGGTCACCTCATCACAAAGCGTAATTTTAAAGATTTTATAGAACAAGGCTTCTTACATGATTTATCCCACTCTGATTTAGATAGATTATGCTGAATCCCTGATTCTGAGTTAGCTTCTGACTACTTCTCCCATATCTTTAATTCCATCACTAACAAGCATGCTCCTTATTAAAATCTCAGAGTAAAAAAATCGCACTAGTCCCTGGATCTCTGAGGAAGTCATCGAAACCCTTCAACTCAGAGACTCCGCCTGGACTACTGCCAGATCTACTGGTAATCCGACGGACTGGTTACATTTCAGGAAAATGTGGAATAAAAGTACTAGGATAGTCAGGAAATCCAAATCAGCCAATATGGCCTCGCCGGGACACGTCCATGACCCGTCAGTGGCCGAAAACCCTTCAATCCCCTCTCCTCTTGCTAATAGATTCTCTTTTAGACCGGTTAGTGATTATGAAGTCTTCATGGCACTCTCCCATCTGAATATTAAAAAGTCTAAGGGTGAGGATGACATAGCCCCATATCTTTTGCGTTTCAGTGCTCACCTGGTCGCCTCCCCGCTTGCTCACATTTTTAACCTAAGTTTTATCTCCGGTGAAATCCCATCGGTCTGGAAGTCTGCACAGGTTGTGCCCCTGTTCAAAGGGGGTGACACCAGTGACCTAAACAATTATCATC
>OMKQ01000451.1:0-17755 GCA_900302335.1 Phycis phycis
CCCCCACATCCCCCTTTTCCTATACCCCCTCCCCCCAGGGGAGGTGACGATGCCTAGTTGGGCGGCTGATAATGACAGTAATTAAACAGGGTTGATTAGAAGGAGGGAAAGCAAAAGTAAGGAAAGAAGGAGGTGAAGATGGACATCAGATCATGTCAAGCCGGGGGAGTCTCAGGAAAATTGCATACAAGACCTAGAAATACTTAAGTATACTCCTCCAAATTCCAAAATGCATGTGTATGCAAAATACATGTGTAGGCCAAATATTGTCCAAATAAGTATAATGTCCATATCATTATAATTTGCAATGCACTTTTAATATCATGGAAATATGGTTTGTACCATACACTGACAAGATCCGTATGTGTGGGAAGTAAAGATGTCAGTGGATCAATATATCAGCAGCAATGTTTTCCACAGCAGCAGGTGAACCCCGCTTAAGAGTTCAGTCACTCCTGAACTAATTAACTACTTCAAGAAAGTTGAAGTTGAACTGGAAACGTGTAGCACATTGATTAATATTAAACCCTTGACTGGGGTGGTCTTCCATCACAGCACCGAAGCAGATGGAATTGTAGTCTCGTTAAAAAAGAGGAGCTAAATACTTATCTTCAATATTCTGTACTATAATTTACAACCTTGGTTTTGGTGAAGACCACATTATGGCATGTGATCCAACATGCTCCTGGCCTATCATCTATTCCATATTCATATGAGGAACAACCAATGTGATAAATCTGAATGAAAACATGATTTTTTTCTGATTTCCATTCGGAGATTAATTAATTCAGGCTTGCCGCTAGTGGCTGTCGAGTCGAACGGGGCTGCTGCCAGCATTAAGGGCACATCTTCTCGCCTTCTGGCACTGCGGCATCTTCATGGCACTGCCAAATGAGGTGACACACACATGAATTTACTTAACGATTGTTTTGCTTTTCTTTACAGTGTAGAGCAACATCGACTCAAAATTATTTTTCATTATATATTCCATTGACTCTAATGTACTGGAATGGTAACCCTTGCTTTGTTTCAAGAAAGAAAGCCTGTGAGAGACATTACAATTCTTTATTTCAATAAGTCCTAAACATCTATCGACACTTATGTTCATTATGACTCTGGTCAAGTAATACTCTGTGAAACACAAAAAATTGCAACTCAAATCAACCAGCACTAAATAAAATCGCATTTGAGATAACCTGTTTTGGTTATGCCTCTTTGAACAATGATTGGTCAGTTCAAGACAACATCATTCAGAGGAAGACAACATTATATAGCATGTGCTATAAAAGCAAGAACTGAAGGACACAATTGGTTGCAATATTAGCTTAGTATTTTGAAAATGAACAGATTATCTGTTATAATTATCCAAAATAAGGCCAACAAATGTTGCCGTAAATTTAAGTTTGATTGGAAATATATCCTAGACCTGCTGGTAGAAATTATAAAACAAATAATAGAATGTCCTGTATTATGTTTGTTGTATAACTTAGTTAAATGCATTATATTACAAATATAATACATACATTATATATTGTAAGTCTAATAATGGTCAGGCATGCCGGGCATGGCCACGTTTTGACAATATACCCTCTCAATGTAATTTCCTGCCATTGGTCGGCACCGACCCAAGTGAATTAGAGGGCATGACTCCTTGGTCAATCTAATGGTGGATGGACTGCTTTTATGCTGCATAACTTACATACACAATATTGATATGCTGATACGCTCAGAGTGGACCTTTGCGTTCCGAACTTCTAGAATACATAAAAAAAAACATGGCATGGCATTGTCCCCAAAAAAGGCAGGGCAATAGCAGCATGGGTTCTGGATGGTGGACGACCTTCACTGGTTCTGCCTTGGGATGAGTAATGTCATGTCAGAACGGGAAACCACAGTCGGCCCATGCCCAGAATAAATGGGAATGTCTCGAATAGAGATAGCTGTTTAGACATTCATGCTGACATCAACCACAAAAGCAAAATTCCATTGAGCACAAAAGGACGCGTGTTCATCCATGATGAGAAATGAAGAAAGGTAATGATAAAATAGGCCACAATGTTGCGATAACCAAATCAAATGGCCATGCTGATCTCAGCATAAGAAACAAATCAGACATTTCAACAGGGATGACCTGAATAAAGGCTGATGACTGATGATAGTTCTATAAAAGAGAGCTAGGCAAATGTAACCTTGTGAGACCATCCAGATCAAGTTTGCATTTCCAAATGAATAGCATTCTGAACTTTCCTGGGCAGCGTCTAAAAGTATCGCACCTGTGTCATGTCGGAGCCTGTGAATTAAGATGCACTTCAAATCATGCCAGAAAGGAGAAATGCAGCACACACACACAACACAGTTGAACAAAGCCCTTCAGAGAGCACGCCAATTAAATACCAACCTCAAGCCACATTGTTATGGCAATTCACTAATTTCTTGTTTTTGTGCTCTCTCACTATCCAAGTTATAAGTGCATGCTAATAAATGCAATTGGACGAGTTCCATTGCCTTTATGTCCTCCAGTTGGGATGTTATGAAAAGAAATGTAGCGTTTACCGAGGCCAATATCTGGGCGCAGTGTAGCGTGCACATCCACCAAGCTAAGGGTGCATGGAGCAGACTCCACACACTACGTTCAGGCTTAACAAATCTGTCCAACAAAACTACTGATTGCATCTGTGGCAATGCTAATTCAAATACATAAAAGACTGAGAAGTGATGGATTAAAGACAATGAATAAAAGTAAGCCATTTAACATTTCTCTGGGATTTGTTTTCTTTACCGCTATCATCTTATTTTCAGAATATGATCATACCTGTATAAATAATGAATTACTTTTTGGAACAAATAGAGCAAAACATACAGCAAGACATTATTTTGGCCTTGTATCTGTATGAACGTTACCACCTTGCTCCCCTGAGTTTCTTAAATTAGTCCAAATATAGCATGTTTGGTTGGGTCTTAGCTGATAAGCCAGGGGGCAGAGCCAAACTTTGTTTTCTGCTGCCATTCATAGAGTTGTTATTGAATACAATGTTTGGGGACGTTTTGCCAGTGGTTATTTTTCTTACTACTGTAATTTGTAATATACATGTAGTGTCAATTTTAGGTACTATATGAAGTACATATTTTTCTGTAATGATGCATGTTGTCCTTAATCCTACATACAATTTGAGTAGTTAAGAGTAGATATCAAGCAAAAGTTAATTTGTTTAAAAACAGATGTCAGCAACTGTCAGCAACCGCTCAAACGTATGAATGACAGTTCATTTATATGGTAAATAAAACACTTCGTTCAGAGTTAATTGACTTGCCTGTGGCTTGCAGCTCAAGATTGCATTGCTTTACCTACATCTACTGCTCATCCCTATGTTTATATCTTTATAATTTGCTTGCACTTTTTCCTTCATCGGCTAATGCTATTAGATAATGCGACCTCTCATTACTGCTGACCTCTTGTTCTGTGCTCTTCTGAGATAGGTTTTTTTTTTCTTGGGTTTTGCTGCTGCAAAACCATTCTTCTATTCCCTTTCGATAGGATCAGATTCGTCATTAGCAGAATATTGTTACTGCCGTGCTCTCGCCTGAAAACGTCTTACATCATCCTTAGCATGCAATGTTAGCGCTCTCACAACACAGCGAGTGTTATGGAAATGCCCCTGGGTCTTGAGGTGGGAAATTGGCAGCACAGATTTTCTGGGATTTCGATCCCTGTTCCCATTCGCATATGACCCATGCAGGTAATGTTCCACAACATTTCTAGACTAGACTGCATGTACCAAAGAGGCTTATAACACTAAACAGTTTGAAGTAAATCGACTGTTTCTTCTGCCAAAAGGTGACTTAGCAAAGTGATGCTAGTGATGTTATTGTAGCCTTGTAGACCTTTATGATACAGATTGTATTAAAAGTTTAACTACATTATTTAAAAGTTATTTACCACACAGCGTGTGTAATCTGCAAACTTATTTTTCTTTTTTCTGTTTTTTAAATCTTCAGAATTCTTGCCAGTACTCTGCATTTTTGAGTTTCAGTGTTGTTACTACACTGTTACTGTTACTACAAGTTTTAGCATTAACCCATATTGCAAAGAAGTAATAACCCTATGTTGTGATTCCTATGGCCACTCTGCGCTCTACAGTGGTTGTTTTTTTCAAACTAGGTCGCACAGCTCTTGACATTTTTTGCAGGTACTCCAATTTTGATTGAATGATTTGATTGTTCTAAGCCTCACTTGTAAGTCACTTTGGATTAAACTGTCTGCTAAATGAAAATAAATGAATCAGTCATCAGTACACATTAGTCCATTTATTAACCATCAGTGGGCCGCTTGTTAAAAACAGAAATAGGTGTAAGTGCTTAAATGGCTAGAACACCTTAATTGATGTGGACAAATGTGCTTGATTGCTTGAGTGTGGTGCACTTCAACTATGTGTCACACATCAGTCAAAATAGAACAGTAAATTGATCAAAAATAAAAAGGAAAAAGAAAGGGAGATCATATAAACATATTATAACACAGGTATTTCTGACCCTGATTGGTCAACTACACCTTCAGAACGTAACCAGATACACATAGCCATGCTTAAATGCAACATGCCTCAACGCTATTGGCCATAACAAATTGTATCTATCCTCGTGGACATTTGCACCACCATGAAAATAAAGACACACACACAGTTAACACTTAAGTCTCTTTACCTGTGTGGAAGATGACTGTATTGTAGTCAGAATGTCCCTGCTATATGTTGCTTGTGAAGTCTTCAGACTATCCACCTGCGTTCACCTTTGGGGACAGAGAGCAGGCTACAAGTTAGGCTTCACGCAACTTTGAGGACAGGAATATAGCTCAGAGTAGGTGGATGGAGCATTGGTAGCAGGGTCTGACACACAATTGTGTTTCTCTTTCTCTCAGTCTCATTCTTCCCTTCAGGCAATTTCAGTAATGGAGTAATGGGTCTTGTGGCAGATAGGAGTTTGAACATTACAATTGGTAAGTTTACAACAAAAAAAGATAATCAGGTCTGGAAGCCAAGTGAGTTATTGCCTAGAGACAAATAGTCATATTATTGAGGATCCTTTTGCATTGTCCAAACATAAACATTGACACTAACTGAACTTATAATGGGTCCGACTTTAGTCAATGGCATCGTTGAAAGCACAATTTAATTCTGAAAATAGTTTAAAATGTATCATCAACCATCATATATATATATATATATATACACATACATACATACATACATACATACATACATACATACAGTATTTAAACTGTTGTTGCCAACTGAATTATTTCAATAGATCAGTCCAAACTACATTGTGTAGTATAGTGGCTTTAAAATTGATTTATAGTATTGTTTGTGCTGCATGGGACAAACAAGATCACTGTACACAGGCTTATGCTGTGATCGTGTGATCTTCTGGAATCTCTAGCTAGGTCAGAATTTGATTTATATGTTCTATATGATTTAGTAACACAGATACAAAGTCAAAATCTGCCATCACACACAGTGAAAGGTAGTTTTTTTCCCCATACATTAAATGTATCCAACTTTTGGGCTTTGTTTCTGAAAGGGTTTACTTTCCAGCAGGTCAGAAACATGTCATTCGTGTATGGAAATTGTTTTAATTATATGTGAAAGGGTTTGTGGTTGGCAGTACTATGGCACTATGCCTTGATAACCTGTTCATCATAAAGATATCTGCCAACAGAAACTGTTGGAATTGACCCCATGTGTAACATCATATTTGCAAGGTCAGAAAAGTACTCTTGATAGTAACTTGATTCAGTTCAAATGATTTATGCACATGGCAACCCGACAATGGAAGGGAAACCGTCTTGGAATTGACAGGTTAAAATGGAGCCAGACGAGGCCAATTCTCAGTTGATGGACCACTTTGGGGCTACTCAAAGCAAGCAAACAGCTGCACGTGTTGGGCCGTGTGATGACGCAAAACACCGCAAACACAGTAAGTGTGCATGTTAGACAAACTAAGAAAAATACAATGCGTCGGGGAAACAGGCAAGGGCGCTGCATTATACATGAAGTGGAGACAATCAAATCAACTGCGCAAGGTATTGCTGCAGCATGAATAAACCGTGCATAATTGATATTGCTCTTACATTATGCATCCCCACTTGCAAAACTATATATGAATGTATGACACCAAATATGTGCAGGTTGCAGTATCAATGATGTACTATTAATGTGTACAAAATAATTGACAAGACTTATGGAAGCTTATGGAATCTTATGGAAGGACTTATGGAATTAAATGTAGCAAAAAGCTGACAAGAATGAAGAGGACTTTTTTTTTTTTAAACCAAACAACAACAGGACTCCACAACAACCACAAGTATTGCATATTAGATAAAATGATCCTCATGGAAACGCATGTTGTATTCCTCCTAGCTCCGGGTTGGTACTTCCAAGGTCACTCGTGGTAGAGGCGATCTGTTCTTCCATATGTGCCATGACTCACTTTACTTCTCTTATTTTCGCTACATATACAGATGGTCCTTTTTAATCGATCAAATTGAAATAAACAAATTTAAATATGATTAAAATCCAACTATGTTTGTGCTGAAACGCAGTAATTTGAAATGATCGTTTCAAAAAGTGTATATGGTAAATTGCAATACAGAATTAGTTTATCAACAATTACAGAGATCCGTATTTGACATGATCCCACGTATACTTTATAGGCTACAAACCTACTAAATATGAACTTTACACGTAAGCCAATCTTGCAGACTATGTGTGTACATAAGACCAATGGGATGCCAAGACAGGCAAAACTTCAGATAGTTTTACAGATCACGTCACACTATCCTAATGAAGGCTATATCTGGTTGCTTCTTGCCAACTTATTGAACTACTCAACTCTGGCTGTACTCCTTATCCTGCAAAAGCCTGCACATGAATGGAAGCCAAACAAATGGGCATTAAATAATATGATGGGTACTAACAACAACACGAGAACTACTGCAACAACAAATAGCCCACTGTTGTAGCAATCAATGAAGCTGTCAGGAGCTAACGGTCATGTCATTGCTGTGATTTTACTTATACATGGTTAGAGCTATCCATCACAAACTGCATTGATTGCTCGCATTGCGAATCAAGAAAGAAGTCGCCTTAACCAAGAGAGGGTGATATTTTTTCACACGGAAACTTTAAATTATCAAACAAGGTCCTGTGAGAACGAATTGCATCCCAGCAAACAATGGGTTATTTTCTGACTGCACGCTGTCAGATAAGGGCATTTTACACCACACATGATATAAACATCATTCGATAGTAATACTGAATAGTAAACTGAATGAAAACGCAATCAAGCACTAACAGTAGTGCGACCGTACTTCACTCGACACTCACCTTCCGTGTACACCTCCGTTGAGTTGACTTATGGGAAATGTGGTTGCAAATATAGGGACTACTTGTGATTCATTCTATGAAAGACTACAAATACCACAACGAAATTATATGACGACGCATTGCTACGTTCAAGTCAAATTTACTACACACAGTTTACTCAACGTCTCCGCATTGGAAGTATGAATTAACTCTAGGTAAATACCCTGTATGTACGTTTTTTGTTTTAGTCATTTTTTGTATTTATTTGTATTGTATTTATTATTTGTATTTTTATTTCGCACTCAGCGGTTGTTTAAGAGAAGTAGTAAAACGGGACATCTGCATGTTTCTACAATGTCTAAACAATAAACGTAGATATTGTATTGTTGTCGTGGACTAATTGTTATTGAAGAATAACTCCTCAGCCCTCCTTCATTGTTCACCGTCCATTGAGTATAAAGTGGGTAACACGATTACAGTCAGTGAAATAATTCAAAGGCGGCCAAGTGTTTAATTTGCCATGAAACAATGATTTTCAGTTTTATTTAAAGTTATACACCAACGTTGAGAACAAAAGGTGAAACAACATGAAGCTTTTTATTAACAACCAAACACATTTTATTCTGACCAAGCACAACATAATGCAACATAACATATATTTTTTATTGTTTTCTACTGACCTGACTGACTCCTCATTCACATTAAGTTCTCTAGTACAATTAATAACTTAACTCAGAATATATGCCCATACTGCAAAGTACAATGCCATTACTGCCATCAGACAGAACAGATGATATGAATGCCCTGCATACAATGAAACTGTTGCTATTGTGCACACTGTGATATGAGACATTGTGTGTGAAAACCAGTATTACCCACAATAAACCGTGGAAACCATAACAATGCTGCATAATACCATCAAAAAATAAAGGGTAGCTATCGGAATCAAGGTTGAATTATTGAATTCATGTAAGTGCATATGAGTTACATCTCAGTGATACATGCAGGTCTTCAGGTAGCTTGTTCCACCATTGAGGAACCACACATGATAAGAGTCTAGACTTCTAATTAGTGTACCTATGCACCTATAGTGCATCCATCCCATGCGGGTAACCACAAGGAGCCAGTGGAGTGTACTGTTGAGTAGTTTGACATGTCACGTTTACGACGTGCGTGTTTACGTCGGCTGAACAACAGGGCCGGTGCTGCGTTCTGAATGGTGTGGAGGGATTCAGCAGTACACACTGGTGGTGAAGAAAGTCAAATGTTGTAGTCTGTCTGAGCTCTGCGAGATCAGATGCAACAAACTTGTTGCTTGATTATCAATCATGACCTTCAAGATTTAGAAGGCTTGGTCGGTACAAATGAAGACGAGTCACTCAGTTGACTTATGTTGACAGTTTGTGCTGTGCGGGGTGGATAGTCTTTCTGGGATAAAAGAAAGCCCTGTCTTTGAGTGGTGCGACTGACAGTGGCTTTTCCTGATCTAGACAGATGTTGTCGATTTATTCATCATTGAAATGCAGGGGCCAGAAACTGACGCACCTATTATTATGGAGGGAAAGTTTCAAGGAAAACATTTACAGATTAATAACCAACATTGACAAGGAAACCCTTTTCAGGTAAAGCAGTTGTCATGATGGGTGTTAGCAGGGCAGCAGGGGCAAAAGGGATGTGACCCAAACATATAGGCAAACTTTGGGGAATGTAAGAAGGATTTAAGAAAGACAACTCAAAATAGTTCCAAGAACTGGCACAGAAAATTCATAATTTGAAAACTACAATAACAAAGACAGATGACTACAATAACAAACCAAGAAGGGAACAAAGGAAGCTGGCATATATGTGGAGCGACTGGGGAATTAGGTGGAGGTGGGAAGATTGACAAGGACACTCAGGTGGGGAATGAAATGAATGCAGATGGCAGATGGGAGTGGCAGGATCTGTAAAGCAAGGGGTAGAGTCTGAGGACATCTGGTGGACAGGTGGAGAATGTAAAAGAACGGGGAGTCATACTGTGACGACAATAAGCTGTAGGGATGTAGCAGCTTCGACTTTATATGAAACTCAGTATCATGTATGCCAGGTCACGCTCACAATCCCAAAAAGGTATCTATTGAATCATGGGCCTTGGCCTCAAACTTTTAACTTTGTATATGGTGGCATCATATACTTAAAACCAATGCATTTCAATAGAGTTGTTTCATTGTTCATGCTCGCATCATGAAAGCCAGTAGGAACAAATGTGCAATTTGTTAAGGTATAGGTAAGTCTGTTATGTATCATTAGAGACCATGTAGATAGATGTTTAACTGCTACCTTCATTCTGGTGAACGCCATTAGGTGATGTATTATTTGTTCAATCAACTATTCATTTGATATATCATGGTGATGTTGATTCATCTTTTAATCCATAAATAGTCCATGCATTTTAATGGTGAGCGTTTTCGTGCTGATTGTGCTCTCATCACGAAAGCCAGTAGAAACAAGCTGCCCCTGCTCCGGGTTCGTTTTTTTAACAAATTGTAGGAAATTTTGCATTCTGTAGTTTTGTGGGTTTTTTTTTTTTACAAATTTATGTTGAATACTTTTTCAATGTTATAAAATGTAACAATGGAGATTTGTCATTTATAGAAACACCCAGACGCTGCTCTGAAGGAAACATGGGTATTGATTGCAGCCTAGCAGTGAAGTGGTTTACAGTGTTAATAGTGTAGTGTTTTACACACCAATGATGCACAAATATTCCATAGCCTGAATATATTGCAGGCTGCACCGATATCTTGAGTTGAAAATATATCATAACTATTTTTATTTTCTTCACGGTTCCATTGTTTCTGTGATAAACAGAATGTAATTAAACCCCATGAATTTCAATTGTGCATTTTCAGGTCCCATTTGGTGGTTTTTCTGCCATTAGAAACCCAGCCATGCTGCACTGTTAATGTGATTTCTAATGGATGTAATCATAGCAAAAAAATTTGATTGTAGTCTTCACGCATTTCCCTAGCACATCCTTTCATATTCACGGTCACGACAATGTATGTATGTATTGATTGGCTCCGCGATCACGAAATTGGGCCTCTTCACGTTAAGAGGCTCACATACAGTGTCGCCGCTTCCTCTCACGCGCAGCGCACTATGCGCAGGTCATCAAGTGCCCGAGAGGGGAGAAAAACTGTCTAATGATTACCATCATATAAATGACTTAAATGTAATATTCGGCACAACTCCAATATTGGTCCAATCCGCACATTCCGCGTATTTTCAGAGGTAGACGACGCTGGAAGGCGAAGTGGGGAGGAGTCGATGATGGCGACGCAAAGCGAACCAAAGGGCATGAACGAAGTGACCACGGGGTGTGTAAAAAGTTAAATATGTAATCACGAGGCCTTAGCCAATGTCCGTTTTCACTTCACGCAACTTTAAACCCTGTATATGCTTAATCCAACACGGAATGACTACAGATACAAAATAAAGTCAAATAATTCATTCATACAGGTTGCTGAGAATATAGGTGTGATTTGTAAATACAGTGCAATCTGATCAATTGTAAAAGTAGATAATGAAATTCTAGTCTTATAAAACATCTTTTGGATCGTGGGCCTCGGCCAGGAAACATACATACATGGTAGAATCATGTACTTTAAACCCATGCATTTCAATTTAGAGTGTTTTTTGTGCTATCATCGTGCTATCATGGAAATGCTGGAAATGCTGCACCCACACACACACACACACACACACACACACACACACACAAACATACACATGTACACGTATAGCCAGTGTTGCGGAGAAATGAACTACATGTAATAAAACTAGTAGTTTCACTACATTTTGCAGGAGAGTTTTTGGTAGCAAAACTGTTTGTTTCATCCTGCCTGTTGTGAAAGCATGCCCAGGCAATGCATTCGTCAGGCAGCCACCATCACACACTTGACATTGTCAAGTAGTGTTTTTCCAAACCATGTTATGAATTATACCAGTTTAAACTCACTGAGCAAAGCGGTGTCTTTGCCGAGTCGTGACCGAGAACCATCTCAAGAGTCTGGCCAAAAGTGCTCCAGACCTACCTCAAACAGGATTCCTGTATCTCATTCTATTCAATAGTCTGTGGTGTTCTGCATAAGGTGGAGGCATTTCAGGGTAGAGTTTGGTAAAACAGAGAACAGTGCATTTCGGTAATCTAATCTAGACGATGTAAGTGTTTAGCAGATGAAAGAATGCAGTCCCTATGATTTTTTACATTCTTGTGATACTTTCTACATGAAAAGAAAGCATAGGGGCAAACAAGACTTTTGACACAGGAATTTGCGGAATATAGATGTATGTGTCGTAGACGCAAATAATATCACCAAGAGGAAGCATGCACATTGCAAAGAGCAGTGGACCAAGGACCAACCCTTGGGGGAGAGCAAAGCTTATGTTATCTTACAATGTTATGGGGAATTGTGTCGAAGGCAGCACTGAGATCAAGCATCACCAGCAGGGTGCTTGCATTGCTGTCCATTGTAAGTAAGAGATAACTTACAACTCTGGTCGCAGCAATTTCAGTGGCGTAGAATGTCCTGAACCTGGTTTGAAAGGATTCAAATAATTTGTTAATCATCAGGTGTTTGATGGTTTGGTTAGCTACAATTCATTCCTGTACTTTAGAAAGGATACGATTTGATATGGGCTGATAGTTGCTGATTACTTCAGGGTCAAGGCCAGGCTTGTTGACTAGAGGTTTTGACTAGAGGGAGCATTTCCAGTAGACAGGGACAGTTTCATGATATTGAGCATAACAGGTCCCATCATTTGAAAGAGTTCTTTAAGACCCTTTGTAGGGAGAGGATCCAACATACTGGTCGTGGATTATTTTGTTATGTTCGGCTAAGTTGTGTTACTTTTGCATGTTCATCCAAGGAGATTGTGCCGAACTGCAGGAAGGTTGCTTCAGGGTAGACACCTGGTGCCACTTCTCTAGGAATTTCAAGACAAAGCATCAATTTATTTTTTAATGGATTTGATTCTGAGGTAGTTTTTTTGCGTCAGACCTTTTACAGTGTCAAAGACAAACTTAGGGTTGTTTTTGTTTAAATGAATGACACTGGAGAAGTAGGCATTTCTGAAAGTAGTTAATGCGGTGTTGTAGATGAGCAGGCTGTCGTGCCATGCAATATTTTCAAGACTTCAAGTTTAGTTGAGCACTATTTGTGTTCTAGTTATCTGCAGCTTCGTATCGGGTTGCGAATGTCTTCATTGAACCAAGTTGCTGGTCTTTTTGTCGTTTACTTTTTAGCAATAAGAGGATTAGGATAGTCGATGGCTGCCGATAAGGCAGTGTTGAGTATTCAGGGAGACTATCCACAGAGCCCCTATAGTTAGAGAGAGGGGGGCAAGTGAATCTTATTTGCCATGGCTGTAGTAGTTGCAGGGGTGATATGACGGCAGCTATATGTAGCCTGGTGGTCATTGCAGGGGTGGGATACCACCTGGAAAGTGGTCAGATAAAGCTGAGGTATAGGGTGAGACAACCATGTCTGAAATATCCAAGGTACATTTTTGCCATTGTCCAGGTGTAAATCAGTCATGACTTTTGCGCACCCCCTCTCACGGTGTAGGTGTGCTCTGAAATTAGGCTGTTGGTGATCCATAAAAATCCAACTGGGGGACTGGAAATATGTGTGCTGGATATAAAAGCACAATTTGCATGGCCTCCCACAAAGCAGCAGTGTTGTTGTGTGGACCCATCAACAACAATGCCATTTGCATGGAGATTTCACACAGATCGGCACAGTTTCTTTAAAGTGGCTGGGTTCCAGACATTGTGGGATGTGTGGACGGCACCCACTTCAAAATCAAAGCCACCAGTAACCACAAGCTCACATTTGTAAACAGGAAAGGGTTCCACTCTATTCTGACTGACCCATGTTTTTCGACCTGTGATTGGTGCCTGGACTAACCCTTGCTAGCCTTCTGTAGGTTATCCTGATTACACAGATCATCAACCAACCAAACTTTTAGATCGAATTCCACATTCCGGTGGCTGGCACAGGATGGAACCAAGAAGCACTGCTCACAGCAAATCGCAATGGTCTTTCAGCAGGTTTTAAAGATGACCTACCTGAAAGGAACAAGGCATTTTGTATACACATAAATGGTTGGGAGTAGAGTTGACAGGCACCAGCAGTAATTTTGCTCACACAACATGAATCCGGTCACAGTTGGATTACTTTCTGCCAAATGTATCCATGCCACTCCACCCCACTTCTGATAATGCTCAATAATAAGGCTAATGGTAAGCAATGTCCATTTCCCCTACATGTCCACCAGTCTTCAGCCAGTAACCATCATAACTTCATTTAAAAAACAAACAGTTCAAGACCTATGCTGTCATCAATTCCGGGGCTGAGGCTAATTGATGCCACACAGGGTCGTAAATGTAGAAACTCCACTATTCCAGTCTCAAAACCCTGCCAAGCCATTACCCTTGATGGAGGAACCTTTAGAATGGTTTCTCAGCGCACTCTCCCTTTGGAACACTGCATCTCAGAGATTCTCTGATCCTCATCAGTTCACTGCATGTCCCAGGTATTTTGGGTTGACCCTAGTTGTCAATCCATAACCCCACCATTCACTGGTCAAGTAGCAAGATTACCACCCTGGGAAGCACTGTCTTACTAAGTGTTTAAGTTTGGCTCAACCTCCTCTCTCCTCATCTGTCACCCCTGACAATCACCAAGTTTTTACTGACATTCCGTCTGAATATCATGATCTGAAGGAACTGTTCTGTAAATCTGCCATCACATCACTCATATGACTGTGACATTGACCTGTTACCTTGTACTTTCTGTTGGGTAGGGAAGTGTGTGTTTCACCAGTCCTGTGTCATTTTTTACGCTTTCTTACGCTTTTGCTACATACAGTACTCTCCACCTTCAATATTCAGATGAATCCGGCACCCTGACCCCGGTAATTCAGCCTGCTCCCAAGTCCTCCAACCTTGCCTTCCTGCATCAACAATTCTGGTGGCCGTCTATGACGAAAGATATCCACTCTTTTGTCTATGCTGGCCTGGTTTGTGCCAAGAAGAAGAGAAGACGTCTCATTAGCCCCCATCTGTTCTCCTCATCTCCTTGTCCTGCATCGACTGTGGTCCCACAACTCGCTGGACTTTGTCACCAGACTTCCCTATATTACGGGAAAACTAACTAATCCCAAAAATTTGCACCATGATTCATTGGACCATTCCCCATTGTTAAAAACATAAATCGCTCTGCCCTTCACCCAACTTCATCCTACTTTCCTCTCCCAAGTCAAATCAGTTGCTACCAGCCCTGTCACCCACTCCATAGCTCCAGTCCCTATGCACCTCATTCCATTTCACATTTATTATTAGTTTCAGTATATGTTAAAACCCAGATCGTGCCACAGTCTAGTCATTCATCATTAGCACCAACTTCATATAATAACGCAATCAAAACATCAACGTCTGAATAAAATAATGTTAATTTATACACCACTGTGTCATGTATTGAATAAATGATGCAAGTTAATAACCAACAGTATTAGTAGGAGTAGTTTTTTTTATAGTATATTAAGTACTGTATATTCCATAACCCCTTAATTAGCTGATTAATGCTGAACATTATGCTTAAAATCCAAGCATTCTCTGGGCAATGATGGTCTAATCTGGGGGGTGATGGTCTAATATGGGGGCGTATGGTCTATTCTGGGGGTTGATGGCCTAATCTGGAGATGAAGATCTTATTGGGGGAGCAATGATTGTCGGATCTAGGCAATGGTCTAATTTGAGAGATGATGATCTTTGCACACACATAACCTGAAATTATGTAAGACCAAAAATACCTCCTGTAGTTTTATTATTTGAATGTTTAGTTAGATTTTTATCAAGCTCTAGTTTTGCCATTTCTGTGATGAACTTGCTTGTTTCATCCTCTATTTAGGACAGTTATGCCTTTAACACTTTCTGCGTTAGGGTTTCAATGCCGTCGTCATCATTGTCTTTTGACACTACCCTCTTAAATTAGCACACCTTCACTGATGATGGCAGATGGGCCTGGGAAAGCAGAAGGCACTAGTCATTTACCCAGTTCAGGTTCAGCCACAGCGGCTAATTGGTCTGGCTGGCTGTCTACCTCATCTGTATCTGGGATGAACAGGCTCTCTGTCACAGGGGTTGAGAGTGGCTGTGTATGCCTACAATTCTCCCCTCCCTCAAAACCAATTACAACTGGTGAATCCTCCCCCAGAACATCCAGCTCCATGGTGGAGTAAGGTCGAACTTCAGGTCTTGGACTGCCAGCTGTTATGCATGTCTTTTATCTGGAATGATCCACCATGGCCAGGCATCTTGTCACTCGACTTTTTCTTGACCTGGCCTCTCTTACTTCCACCCCTTTGTCATTTGTAGCACTTGTAATTTGTTGCCATTTGTGTCGTGGTCAACCGTTGTTGATGGGGACTGTGTGAGACTTGTCTCCTAAGGTTTTGTTTTCCCTGACTAAGCTAATTAATACTACAATTTGTTGGCATGTAAAAGGTTTTTCTTTTGCTTGTCTTCCATGGTTACTCATATGTTAAGTTAGAGCTTGTGCTCGAACTCTGGGTGGGCTGCACTCTGACTTGATCCAACCCAGTGAAACAGTGGCTGAAACAATAATGATAATAATGATAATCGAACATAAGGAAGAAAAGTTGTCCACAGTGGTTTTATCAATTATCCACTTGAACCGTGAAAGGATACATGTGTGAAAAGATAAATGTGAATGTGTTTATGGAAAACTATTTTGGTTTAAATCAATGTGCTCAATCAACAAATATGATATCTGCCCAACAGTCTGCAACTCAAAAATATTCTAAGTGATACAAGTACAACAAAACATACCGTAACTTCCTGCTGTCCCATGCGATGCCCTCAAGCAAGTTGACTTCCATGTTTACATTGTAGCTTGTTGTTGATTCCTTACAACTTCCATTGAGAATTCTTTCAAACATTATCTTCAAAACTACCTCCCTCATTGTTACCCAAGTTCCCTGACTGACTGTCTCCACTGTCTCGATTCCTCAAACCTCCCTTCAACCTTTGTAGTGGAAAATTCCAGCAGTTCTTCACGAATGAAACATTTCGAAAGATAACTGAGTTTATTCTGTTAACATAACTTGATAGTAGAGTAGCTGGGCCTTTAACTGATGAGCTCTGCAATTTGTTTGTATCTTATCTGCTCCTTTAGTGTTTCTGACGAGCATAAGAACATCTAGCAAACATTTAGTGTGGAATCACTAACTGGGATCCCCCAAAAAACTGTTCTGTGAATCTGTGTCCTGTGATTACATGTTTACCCTGTTTTCTATACATGTAGAGTTCCATGCGTCTAGAAACACATCTGGCGGCTGTCTGCTTGGTGGAATCCCATTGCAGTCCACACAGATGCTCTGTTTGCATAGCATCTGTGGTATAGATGATAGTGTCTTTTCCTGCCATGAGGGTGCCTTCAGTGACTAGAGTGGTGAGCACTGCCGGTAAGCCGATGAGGGAGGGGGAATGTAGCGAGGAACGAGTGTCAAGGGGAGGGCCTTGTGTGTCTGGGCATTGGAGGCTGATAACAGTGTTTGATAGAAACATTTCCTGGGTGGATTGATAGCAAAGGCGGATTCAAACAACCATTATGGCTGTGTGAAGTGTACATGACTATGTGCACCCTCTCTATTTGTCCTCTTCTTTGCTGTCATTCTTGTTAGATGTTGCCATGATAAGGAGCAGTTTAGTCTTGGACCCTGGTTCCTTGGTATGGTGTGAGGGTTTTGGTACACTCTCTCACTCTCACGGCACTCAATTCTCTAGATTGAGTGCGGGGAGAGCCTGGTCATGCTTGGTCTCTCACCTTTTCGTCTTCCATCCGTTGTCTCCTTCATTTGCATTCAATGTATGTTCCTCTTTCTTCACATCTCATCTTCTGACTTTCCTTTGTCTTTCTTTCCCTTTCCCCCCTCCGTCTAATCTAGCCTGAAATTCTTTAGGAAGTCAGGTGACATAGCATAAAGAGCATAAAGAACTTAGAGGAGGTAGTGGTGGATGAATGGGTCAAACACCTTCACCCATGAGATTGAGGTTTGTGTCCTGTATTATTTTTAGGCTTAACCTAACCAACACAACTACTTGGTTTGATTTCTGGTAGAAATACTTCTGGCAAAAAGCGCTTAAGGCAAACCTCTCCCATGTGCCACTGTGAGTATAACGTGTGAGTGAAGTCTGCAGGCGTTTGGTCCATTCTACACTCATCTGTTTTTGTGGTGTGTTGCTTTCGGAAATTCTTTGCAAATCAATTTAATTACATTAATGTTTCTGGTTACAATTCTTATGCACCATTAACTTATTAATATACAGT
>OMKQ01000452.1:0-18005 GCA_900302335.1 Phycis phycis
TTTGGGATAACACAGCACCAGTTTCGGCGTGGTCGTACTGTAATAACGTTACAATACACACTATTGTAAATAATATTGTACATAATACAATACAGACCGGAAACCAGCGTCGGTCCTATCAAAATAAGGGCACACCGTAAAACACTGACATCTCAAAATACAGGCATACCGTAAAACCCTGTCATGGAGACATAACAGACTCGACTTATGTAATGATTCAGTATCAGACTCTGGCTCAAAAATTACGGCTGGACCAAAGCCATTGATATTGGCAATGTTTACAGCTGATCGGCACACGGCGTGAGATGGGCGACATGGTTTGACCAATCACAACAGTGTGGGCCAGCTGACCAATCAGAGCAGATTGGGCTTATCAGGAGGGGGGAGGTGCCTAAAACCAAGCATTTGTGACAGTCTGAAAGTGATTCTGAGGCAATAAACAGTAAGATTAGGTATTTTTATTTTTAATTAAATCATGTAAATCTATTCTAGTTGTACCCCCAAATAAAATTATTAACCATGAAAAGTGTATAATACGACCCCTTTAATAATAGCCTGGTCCGGTCCCCCATCCCCTAATAGCATGTGTCGGTAGCCGCCCCCTTACGGTCATACGGTTTTAATTACATTTATTCCGAAGAGTTAGATTGGTTGGAATTGGGCAACTGGTCTAGGCGGAGATGTGAAAAGCAAGTTTAGCTGATAATCAAAATGGCACAAATTTTGCTAGTCTATGATCTTGGTCGCTTAACTTACTGAAGGAAAGTTTAAGGAAAAGCTTCATCATTTGACACCAAGTATTTGCCAAATACTTGAGTACCTGAGATTTGGCCTTTTGAAATGCTAATGAAACTTCATTAGTTCCTATTTACAGATTTAGATGCTTGTCAACGTGTTAATTTTGCTCAAACGTGAGCCAGGGTAACATGTGAAACTACAATGTGGTGGAATAATAATACACCTCCAGTGCTTGACACCTAATAATCATGGGGAGTTCAATACTTATCTAACATCAGACACTCACTTGGCCACAACATAAACAATTCTTGTGAAAATATTAACAATGGGAGGGGATTTAGGTGAGACATAATTAAGTGGCACTGTCACACCGGTTTTGAATGTTTAGTGACCATTATGTTATGCTTCTTTTTACAGTTGGCTACTTGTTGAATATTGTCTTTCGTTTCCAGTAACCATAGCAGCAGTAGTCATCTTCATGTATGCCTCGCTGGTGCCACTGTGTGCTTGGGGTTTTCTGACCTGGCGGAAAGGAGCTGAGGGCCAAATGGGCGGCTACACATTTTTGGAGACTGTGTGCGTTTATGGCTACTCCCTGTTCATTTTCATCCCTACCTCTGTAAGTCCAGATCTTTTTTTTCCACTAGAGGTGTGCCTGACCCCTTTTGCACTTCATAGTGCAAACAGTGAAAGGTCCGAAACTATGCATCTATAATTTGGACCAGTTGGACCAAAGTATGCATTTTTAATTTGGACCAGTTGTTGTGATCATTGTAACATATTATTTGTAACATTGTATTACATATTACATATACAACATTGTATTACATAAAAAAAAAATATATTTTTTTTTTTATGAATACTTGATTCTACATTTATTTTAATTGAGCGTTAACAGGCTTCAATTAATAGCTGATGAAGGTACAAGAAACTGGATTGGATGAGTGCCATCTTTGAAAGTATAGCTCTAAATTAAATCTGCATTGATGATTGGTTAATGCCAAATTTTCTTCCTTCTAAAACAAGTGCATGTTTTTTGTCTGCCATTACTTAATCTCAACCAGGTTATGATGCATAAGATTGTATGATTGCATACAATCAATCTATGTGCCAGTACATTTGAAGGATTTTGGCAGCCAAGCAGATTTACATTGATGCATGTATCCAACTATGTTGTATTCTACAACTATACAGCTTCTGTGGATCATCCCATTAGAGTGGCTGCACTGGCTCTTGATCCTGGTCTCCACAGTGATCTCTGGCTCTGTGCTGGTCCTCACCTTCTGGCCCGTCGTCCGCGACCACCCCAAGGTGATGGCAGTCACTACTCTGGTGACAATCGTCATTCTGCACTCACTGCTGGCAATCGGCTGCAAAGTAAGTGGCCAGTTTTCAGTTATGCTTGAATATTAAAAAAGAAACATGCTTTATGTATTCATAGTTCAATTTAGGAAATGCTAATTAATTTGTGTGTTGTGATAAAAAAAAAATCCCCAATACAATTCACTCCACCTTTAACAAGCAGGCTAAACCAACAGTATGTACTCATACTATCCAAGAAACCTTCTCAAATGACATCTCTCCAGATCCTGTCCCACAGCAATGTCTTGTTTGACCTGGATATATGCCAAACACTATGCAAACAAAATATAGAATAAGGTAACTATTTTTAGTTTAACTGGATATGGAAATAAATCTTGTTTTTCAATAATTTCTTTGTCTTTCAGATGTACTTCTTTCAGACAGCAGTTCACATGGCAGCAACAGAGACCACGACGCAACTTACGATGACAACCCAAGTGACCAAGTCCCACTGACCCAACACCGACAGTGGCACTGTCCCTAGACAGTGTGACACTTTAGCTCTCCCTAGTACTGTATCATCAGCTACTGGTGATACATTTAATTGTGCTTTGACTCATGACTTAAGTGGTACATTGCAGTTAATCTACATTTTAAAATCAACATAAGAGCATTCCTTTCTTTCATGTCAGAATTCATCATCCAGATATCTATACTTGTTGCTTTGTATTTAGCAGAAACCCATGTAATAGCAACAATATGCAAGTTGGATTTCAATAGGTCATGGCACTGCACATCAAAGCAATATACCAGACAATGGAAATACCATTGCTTGTTTCAAGGTGTGTAATAAGTTAAACATTCAAAATTACTCCACACCAGAGGGAAGACAACCAATTTCATGTTTAACAGTGACGTCTAAATTTTATTCATAATGTGTGTAAATAAACAGATTGTGATTCAGCGTGATTTCTTGATGGTAAATTTTCTGGTGAGGGCTGTTTTTCGTTTTGGTTCCAGTCATCACACAAATACATTTAACTGTCAATCTCTGCCAACTATTGCACTCCATATGGCTGTTGTCTAGAATTTGACCGGTCACTGCTTTATAAAAATGCCTGGTTTGAAAGGTGAAAAAATGGCCTGCATCTTTCTTCCTAAAATTCTTTAACACTTACCTTTGCAATATCCAATTATAATGGTCAGCATGCCCACTTTTTGTAGTTTAGTTTACCATAAGAGAATGATCCATTTAAGGATTTGGACCTATACAATGTTATACCCTGAAAATGGGTAAATCTATAGGCTCTTGGTGTGCCACAAGATGATCTCCACTGGTCCCACCTGCCACCAGCACAAGACATCAGGACAGATACAGAACAGATTGGTCCAAGATGACAGCCAAGAATGTAAGCCACACCAAAAATGGTCACTTATTCCTCAAATTAACCTTTGGCATCAGAAGCACTTCGGCCAGTGGTATCCTATCTACACATCAATTGACTTATTGACTTGTATTACGTGCATTTGGTGAGAGAAAAAAAGTTAACTCGACTGAACTGTGTGTTCTCAAATTAGTGTGGATGCGTTTGGGGCATGTCACTGAAATGGGCAATACACACCATGTAATGAGTGTGAGGTTATCCATTATAGTCTATCATAAAACAAAAGGTTTTGACCTCAACAAGCTTAAGCTTTCTGGCTGAATCAGCAATTATCAGATTTGTAAAAAAAAAAAAAAAACATCAGCATATGCTGACTCATGTGAATAGCAGTGTTCCTCACTACGCATCAATGAGATAAGTGAAACTTCATGTACCTGAGAAATAAATGGATGAAAGGCTTCTCATCAGACATCAAGGCATCTTTCAAAATGTAGGAAGCCCCTTTTGACATAGTCAAGCTCTCCCCTTCCCCCAAAACATGTTTTAAACTTCCCTCAAAATCCTGGTGTTGAGTCTAGAGGGATAGCCCAAGAAAATCAATTGATACGAACATGCTCAGGCTAAGAAAGCTAACTTTGCCACCTACAGACTCGACAAGCTACAGCGCCCGCCCAATATGAGCTGATTCAAGAGTAGCCAGTTCTGAACTGTAAACAAAATAATATCTAACTCTTAATACCAAATGGCCATACCACAATAAAAACAAAACCTTTGTTGGGCACCCATCACTGCCTATGGTACAGGACTGTTGACAGAAAAAATATTATGGGCTGACAGAAACACAGACAACAAAATGTCAGACAATGATCTTCCTCGTTCACTTTTCATAATAAAAGTGGATACCACTATCTTCTACACAGAGCAATATAAGAAACAAGGGCATGAGTGCCAATATAGTTGCCATTACATGATAAGCATTTGGATATGTTCATGATTTCTATTTAACAAACTATGAAACAAATGTTTAGTATATCAACTACAGCAAGACTTGAATCCAGATGGGTGTATGATACTTTTCTCAGTTTTTTTTACTTTGCGTTTCTTAATGGAAAAAAAAAACCCTAACAAAACCGCCCTACAAAGACAAATATTTCTCAGCTTTCATGGCATTTTCTAAATTCATTTGAGAGAAAATAGTCAAACTTTGTGAAACTGGAAGCAATGCATAAATCTCTCTTCTGCCTTAAAAACCAAACACCAACACCGGACCTCAGAATAATTTCTGGTGAAACAGGTTATTGCATCTATTGTTTCTGTTTGGCCCAAATTGATGACGATCACCATCTCAAACTGACAGAGATGGAGCAACTGCATACGCGGTGACTGGTGCTGCTCCAGTATTTTGATGCTAGTGTTTCGTTACCATTAAGTAAAAGATTGAATTGGGGTTGGGGCATTTTTCATGACAATCTTAAGGTAAGAGAAAGGTGTGGAAAATAAGAGGTCTGGAGGGATACCAGGCAAGAAGAGTAAGAGTTATGAGTTAAGAGACAAAGACAACTTGTAAACTGGGACACCTAAGCTACAGGCTTTTCTATAATAAAAAAAAAAAAAAGACCAGCAGGCTGACACCCATTGGTCCCATTGTATTTCATTTTTTTTTCATTTTTTGTATTTCCCATTGTTGTTTAAAAAGAGTATTGGCTTTCTACGCTAATAGTTGGACTGCAAGCACGTTTTACTTTTTGGATTTCTCAAGTATTTGTTCATAATTTAGCGGTTCAGTCATTTTTGTCATGAAACACCCAAATGATTTTTCTTTCTCAAACAAAAAAGAAAAGAAAAGACACTAGGGTCCTTTTGGCAGCCGGTGGGGCAATCATAAGTTGATTGAGTTAACGGCATGTGCTCAGTTCAACAATCTTGCAGGTTTGCTATACAGTTCTTTACTGTGACGGTAATGCAGTGAACTTGAGGCGGCAACGTGAAAGGGTAAAAAGGACAGTGACCGGATATCTCACAATGAGACGTCCCACGGCGACCTGTGTCACCACCATCTGAGATATGGTGAAGATACTAGCGAAATGAAAAAATGTTCACCTCAGTATACATCTGGCATACAGTCCTGGATGAGGGTTTCTTTTTTTTGGGGGGGGGGGGTTAATAACACCCAGACAACAAAACAAAAAAGACAAAAAAGAAAAAACTGACTGTAGTTTGGAGGTTGGTAAATGCTGGAGAAGGTGGCACTAAAAAAGTTTAGCCATGCAGCTCATCGTTAACAGATTCCAGATGCATTGAGTGATTCTGTGTAGTGTAGCAGGTCCCAAAAAAGTCAAGCGGACGTAGGGTGGACGGTTTGAAGTTGGAGAGCGAGGAGAAGTAGAGAAGCTTGAAGGGGAAGATTTTAATGTTCAGAAGTTAGCTTGAATGAAAAGTCTCTGTGGCAGCGGAGGACGGCATCGGGAATAGCGTAGCTGATCACGTAAAAGTAAAGGCTGGGGGGGTGCCCAAATAGTACTGGTTTTGGTATACTGGATTTTGGCTGTGGCCGTTGAGTTTGGGCACCGCTGTGAGCTAAGATGGGGCTACCTCATGCATGAGTAGGGCGGGGGGGACTGGGAGGGGGCAGAGGAAGCTTCTTCCTAACTCCCATAATGCATTGTGTTGCTTGGGATGGCCATAGGTGAGGCCATGGAAATGGCAGCACCTCCCATGGTGAACTGGTTTGTGACAGGGTAGTGAGTGCTGCTGCTGCTAGGGCCAGCCTGGCCCGTAGTTGCTCCTGGAAATAAAAAATGTAAAAGGAGAAAGAAAAATAGTTATCCTATTGCAATTACTCTTGTGAATTGTTATTTTTAACAAGTACGCACATGGGACTAGTACGTACCAGAAACAAACAAAGTCAATGGTTAAGGAGGTGGCATTTGAAGATTCAAGCCCTCTCAACCATTACTCTAGCATTTTTAAAGGGTTTGTGTATTTTCAACCTCAAGACAACTATCCATCTGAGCACTATATATTGCTATAAACCCAGTTTTCCAAAACGTGTTCATACAAAGCCGCAGAAAATGTACATTAATATAAAATATTTACCTTGATACAAAAACAAAAACACTAGTTTAAGCCTCAGTGCCCCCCCCCCCCCCCATCTTGTTTGGACTTTGTTGCCGTCTTCCCAGGTTAGAGAACTGTCTTTAAGGAGCCATGACCAAGTACCTTGGAACATAACTACAGTAACGTCTGAGTGCCGCTAGTATGCCGTGGTTTGATTGGCTTTCAAGTCAGGGAAAATGAGTTAACTTGTCAGTTATTTGAGGGGCTTTTTTTTTTTTTTGCTTTTAACGGTCAGGGTAAGAATGCGTTTTAGCAGCACAGTGAGGAAGGGGGTAATCGTACTGGAGAAGAAAGACTGTTCAAATGCAGAAGAAAGAATGTCAGTGGATGTTCTTGTTTTTATTCTCCCATTGCAGAAGTGGGGGGAAAAAAAGAGGGGATGTGTCAGTCACCCTGAAACTCATCTTTGTATCTTTGTAATCTCTCTGCAACCAATGATATCCATGTGCAACCGGATTGTTGCCAGGGCTGTTAATGCAGTGACTCCATCAAAAATGGATCATTGTCATGTTTAGAACATTTTTTACCCAATAACATCTGCCCAATATCAATGCCCCATTGACCATATGCACCTCTCGGTTTTTTCACTCAAGAACGGGACATCAAATATCTATAGCTCATAAGTCAGCTCTACTGTGACCCCATCTATATCAGGTGACCCCCCAAGGTTGGGAAACACTGCATGAAGTGTTGGTGTGGGCAGAGATGCACCCGAGGAGTGGACATACCCTGGACAATTCCTGTACTCATGATGGAGCCCATCCTAGAATGGGTGTGGTTCACAATCCCAGAGTTCACTGTGAAAGAAGGAGGCAAAGTGGTTGAGAGAGAAAATTCCAGTCTAAAGCCTGTGTGCAAGATGGACAATAACACGATGACTGGTGACTGACAAAATAAATATGTGCGGTCTAATCACCAGGTTCCAATCATCGTTTGTTTAAATTTAATTATTTTACATCCAAGGGTGACTGACATGTGCCATGGGTGTAACCGTAAAAAAGAAAACCAAAAAGTCTCGGTCAAGTTTAATTGCGGTGAATGTTTACCTGTAGTAGGTGGTTGTAGTACGGATACAACCACCTTGATCCTTAAGACTGCCCATTAATCACAGAATGGTACACTGCAACTTGTTTTAAGATGGCCAGCTATACTCTGAAAAGTGTGCAGCTGAGATGTTTTTTTTTTTTTTTTTTAACTTTTGTAAGGAAATGGTAATATGGCAATGATTATTATGATTTGCAACCACCAAATAATGAATACAACCAAATGAAGTGAGGCTCATAAAGCTTATTGACCCGTATCTCCCAAACAGTGGGGATTTAGGCGTTTCCCAAACTCTGGGTCAGGGTGTTGGTCATTTAACAGTAGTTTCCGACCGCACATCGCATATTTAGTCTTATTACTTGTATTGTCTGTCTTGCATGCTTACTTTAGTTTTAGTATTAGGAATGCCCTGTCCTACATGTTGTGCCTGTGAACTTGATCTGTTTCACCGTGGGAGAGTAAGAAACGTACTCTCGATTCCTTTGTATGTCTTGCCATGTGAAGGAATTGACAATAACGCTACTTTGACTTTGACCCACAGGAACCAGGAACCAGTCTCTCAACACTCTGCTACATACTTACCTAAGGGAATAAGGTTGTTGTGTGACACTGCTGAACCACTGCCGATGACCGTACTGAGGTCATAAGCCGCAGGCATCCCTGGAAAAGACAGAAGACAGCTACTGCAAATCACAACACCTATGCAACTTAATCCCGAACCATTAAATTTTCCCTTTTTGCCTTGAGATTACCATTACCAAATTTGACCATCATGTTTTAATTGTCTGTCTTTGGCCATCATATCATGCCCATTGAGCCGTATCTTAGAAGAGAGTTCCTTTCTATGTTTACATTGTTAAGATATCTTCATCTCAGTTTGAGGGCTTAGGGTCAAGGGGATGCCATCAAATGGCATTTGAATGTGTACCATTTGTAAAAATCCAATTTAGGACTATATTTGTGATTATGAGGGATATAAAAATATCACTTAACTTGATCACCTTGTATGGGTTTTGTATCCCAAGCTGACAATGCAGAAAGATGTTCCCAAAACCTTTTCATTGTCAACTACCTTCCTGTCGCATGCTGCTTTTTATGCCAGAAACTGGAGCAGTCAAGTCTGTGTGGCGCCTGCTTCCAGAGTAATGAGAAGGGAATTTTAAAACGTAGTGTTATTTCTGTGCAACACTACGTTGGGGCCACGCTTGCTGACTGTTCTTCTGTAAAAGTAGTGCCGTCTGCTACAAGACGCTTAAACGTCAGCTTACTTGACTTCTGGTGTGCGAGCCAAGTCAACCTTGTTTACCTGACACGGCCATGCCCTGGCTCATGCTGTAGGCCCCCCCTGTGTTCCACATGTTCTCTGAGGGGGAGGAGTAGTGGGAGCCCGGAGGGGGCGTTGGGCTAGTGCCCGTGTACCTACAAATACATGATATGAACACTTGGTTAATAAGAAAAGTAGTATTCATGATATAATAATAAAGTGCCGTACAGTGCAACACAGAAAAAAGACAAAATTAATTAATTAAATTAATTAATAAAAATTTACAAAATTACCAAAATACATAAAAACTGCTGAATAAAACCCAAATATTGTCCAGGGTACTGCAATGAAATGAATCATTAAAAAAACTTGTGGAAGTAAAACTTCCAGGAATAAAGGACAAATCAGACATACACGTAAGGGTTAGACAAACAGACGAAAGGGGAAGAAGACAGACTGATCTGTAGGGCTGTAGCAGTGTATTTAGATGTCTACATTATTTTGCTTAACCGTGTTCTTCTTTACACTTAAACTCATCTCAATTTTGGCTTGCAATTTTCCCTACCGGGGTTAATAAAATAACCAGCCATTCCATCTAAATATGAACAAATAGCTGCAAACATCACCAACAACACCATCAAAATGGTTAATTAAAACACACTTAGTACACAAGTATGAAGCCTCACCTGAAAAATGGGTTCTTCAAGTCCAAAAGGTTGCTGGACTTAGAGCCTGTCTGGTCCACTTGAGCGACAATACTGATGTCATAGCTTTGTCTGTTAGTAATAAAGATAAAGGGCGATCACAGCCATATAAATATCCAATCTGGTTTTCAGAAGCTCGTTATTTACCTTAGGTTAAAATGGAGTGCATGGAACAGTAATGTTGAAAACACTAAAAACCAAAAACAATCACCATCAGATTCAAGTCACTGGTATACATCTACATTTAGCAGATACTTTAATCCAAAGCTACAAGTTAGGCTTACAACATTCAAGACATAAAATTGTTACTGTTGCTAGCTACTCCAATTTTGAGTTACTTGTGGCCAACCTACCTCTTGTTAGCAATCAACAGCGCGGTGCCAGAGAGTGTGTCCCCGGCCTTTGTAAACAGCGGCGACTGTAGTAAGCAGCGTACCTGATACCAGTGAGTGAGAGGCTCAGTGGGGGCTGTGGAGAGCCATACCGTCATCCTTAAAGATGGAGGACAAAACATGTCAGGGCATTACAACAGAAGAGCAATACACTAGACAAAGGCTGCTAGGAATTGATGGATTGCAACATGAAGCACTGCTGAGGATCAGAGACATGGGAACAGATGATGAATAAGCATTTGACTTACACTGATCCGATAAACGCCACATCAAACCAGAAAGCCAAGCCATGCACCAGGCCAGAATGCATCATGTGGAACTTGAAGGGTATCTCTATTCTTTAAACCAGAAGAGAAAGAAAAAATATTAAACACAACTCCCCGTGTAAATACATAATACATTTGATGTCCACAGCCACATACCTGTAAAGATCCTCTTCCTTGGTATCAAGGAAGTTCACTGTGTACTTCACCGACTTTGCCATTAAAATACGGATGTCAAATGTGTCCTGTGCACAGGGAGATAAGCCACATGATGAGTCACTACAAATTCGATAGCTTTTCTAGCATAGATGACATTGGAGTTGACTGTTCCCTCGATTAAGCTGTGCCGACTCCCTGTTTATGCATGTGTATCTATGTGCATTATGTACCACAATGGGCTGGCGGAAATACTCATCAACGGCCGCGCCACGCAGGGCAGAGAGGTCTACACCATGGAAGGAGGGCTGGTACCTAGAAAGGTAGAGAGGATTCTGGCATTCATATCTTTGTGAGTTAAAAACTAAAAAATGACTTATTAAAAACATTATTACAATTGTTGTTTCTGACTAGCTCTTCTCACCAGAAGTTGGCCTTGGTGAATTGTTCCATGTACAGCTGTTCGTCTGTGAAGGGGGCCAGGTGCACATCACCAATAGTCGGGAACATTTTTCCTGGCGATAAAGACATTAAATAATGCATTTGTAAATATGTAAGTTATGATTGGTAACATCTCACAAATCTGTTACAGCATATTTTTTTGCAGCCAATTATTTTAAATCTGAAATCATCACAATGTGTTTATTTTCTCCCCAGAGCACTATTCAATGAATGGTGAGATTATATAACCACAACTCCTGAAAGACCAGTGGCAGGTGTGGACAGCACAGTTGCTGGCAAAACACTGCCCAGACACTTTACCCCACTGTAAAAATGCAGTCTAGCCGTCTTTAAATGGTTATAAACAGTTAAAGCATCATCATTCTGTTCACATGTCAAATAGCCATTGAAAGTTTTGCTGATTCATATTACCTGAATTAAATAAAATCAATACAAAATGAACAATATTAGCATACATCATTTATCTTTATATTATTTAAGCAATAGGGAAAATTAATGCAGAGAAGAATATTTTCTGTTTTCTATAATGCCAAACCTATAGTCTTCAAATAATGACCACTGTGAATTTGTTCCATAAAAACTGCTTCCCTTCATGCTCACCGTTTGGTTTGAGGAACTTTTTTGCATGCAGGTAGCTCTCCAGCATGCGCTCGTTAAACAGCATGTATCCCATGGGCTCAGAGATGATGATGTCCACCTGCTCGGGGAGGGTCACCTCCTCCACCTTGCCGGGTATGACCACCACACGGTCACCTAGACGGTTGCTGTTCACCAACACCTAGTCGACCCAAATGGCAAGGAAACATGACAAACGTAGAAAAAAAACACAATAAAAAAATGGAAACAATTTTAATAACATTAACAACATAAAATAAAATAAAATAAATTGTTTAAAGAGTGTTAAGAACGGCATTAAAAACACTGTTCAAGTCCTTGGAAGCTGAATAATATGTGGGTCCTAGACCATGCTTAGTGATTCATTATCATCAGAAAAAAATCATTACAGGCCCATCTTTGCTTTATCTAAACAGGTTAGTCTCATTGAGATCAACATGTCTTTCAATAGGGAAAGCTGGCCAAGAGAGATTAGTAGATTTACTTTTTATTTTTGTAACCAATAAGTACACTGTTCAAACTGAATCACTTGGATAAACAGCAACATGTTTTTAGGAACAAAGTTTGTGTGTTGCTCACCTCAGCATGCTGCGCCATAGTGCTGGCCTCCACAGCGTAGACTTTCCTCGCACCAGCTTGGGCTGCAAAGAAAGACAGGATTCCAGATCCACAGCCGACATCGAGAATCACCTGAAAGCAAAAACATCGGAAAAGTTAGACATTTTTCACAATTTAAATGTACACTATTAACTGTAACCATTGTCTTTCAGTCATCTATTGTAATGATTTTATATTTAAAGAACATTTAAAAATAAATATAAATGTAGCTTTGTTAGGAACTTCTGATCAGCTTTGCATAGTGAATTGATTTACGTTTTAATGTTTGAGTTACTGTACGAATGAACACACCATCCCATCCCCCCAAAAAAACTGGTACCTTGTCCTTGAAATCTGTATGATTCTGAAGGATGGCCCGTTGATAGGTACCGGTTCGGACATAATCCTGCATCATGTTCTGCTGCTGGGAGAGGTAGCCATAGAACTGCACAAGTTCCCAGAAACAGGTCAGGGGGGAAAGACCAGACATTAACTAATCAAGTGCATCATATAAGAAGAGCAATCCAGCCATACTGGTATGGCTTGACCACAATGCCATACATATAAATTTACTGTATATTTTACATTATCTTTCAAGAAAATGTAAGAATTACAAATTGCCATGGTATTAATGTCAAACTAATTTGAAATTAATAATTTGACACCAAATTAAATTAAAGGGAAATACATTTTACTGTTACTCTACTGCTATTAACAAACAAAGAACATCAAATGCATGGCAATGTGACATTCTATTGTTTTCATTATTCAAACAAATTTGTTTTAGTTTAAGCGCTGTGTGCATCGTTGTCCTTCCCCACCTGGAAGTACTGTACTGCGGATGACTCCTCTGTCCGGTCGCTGAACACCGAGCGCTCACCACTGTGCCCACGGCAGTTCTTCAGAAGGTTATAGAATGATGAAAAGTCTGGAACAGAGGACACACACATACAATTATAGTACATGTTGATATATACAAACTTCACAAATGAATATTGTGGTAGTATCAATTCTCCCTGCATTAACAATGACTTTTCTTCAATTTGAAAATATGTAGTGTAGCAGTGTAGGTTGCAGACTGCAGCTGTAATAGCACTCCATGAGGAGGTGCAATTTTTGAGCTATGATCAAAGTCCAAGCTGTTGGTTTCGCTACAGTCTCAGCCTCTTTAGGTTTGTTCACACCACGTCACAATGTGACGGGACTCACCCTAAACGCGTGAAACATTAGGTTAAATCACGCCGCGTCTCAAAGAAAGTTAAGACAGGATTCCTGATATAAGTGATGACCATGTCAATGTATATTCTTTGTGGGGAATTGAAGACCATTTTTTAGCTTTCAAGGACTGTTCCTCATTATGCATATGAATTATGTGACAATTTGATTGACATCAATCAAATCAGAATACCTTTCTGTAGATCGCTCTTGAATTATTTAACCAACACTGTTAACCAGCACCACTCCGTATGTAAAGGTTGGGTCTACAAGGCGAATGGCATGTTTGACAAAAAAAAATTAGTATTTTATGAATTTGGTTCCCTATATAGTGTAGAACTTTTTATACCCATAATGAACTGAGAAAGAAGTGCAACACTGATGCGCATTTATCTCCAAACTATATGCCATGATTCATAGTAATCTGATTCATAGTAATCCAATTCATCCAATAGAGATGGACACATTTAATAATTTTGTAATTAACCAGGAAGTCCTTTCAGATTTGATGCAGACATGGCCATGATAGCATAGTAGTACCATTCAAGTACAGGGTTACAAAATGATAGGGATGTCCTTGACTAAGACTTAGTCGAATCGGATTCGACAGACCAGACCCATCTTCGACTGATCAAATACTGTAGGATTAATTTTTTTATTTATGTGGCTAGTGCTGATTTAAGTTTGCAGTCTTGGATTTTTATGGGGAAAGGAATTTAACTAGAAATTATATTTGCGAACCGCAGGCCGAGTGTTAGGTGACATTTCGATATCACTGGAATATCCCAGGGATAATCCATAAATAAGATAAAATACAGGAATAGGATAGGAATAAAATCAAATTATACATGTACTAAAGGCACGAGAAAGACTAACACTAACACACACGTCAGTCAAGGTAATAGTAGCCATCATCAAAATGGCCAATCGTGGGATGACCAAATTATCCTTGTTAGTTTTGTATTTGGATATTACAACATTATTCCAACATTAATAGTTGGTATCTGGGACAGATACAGACTTTAACTAGACATAATGATAACATTTAGTCTTTTTTTGGGGGGGGGGGCGACTTGCTGGTTTTATTGTAGTTTGGCTTGAAAATCATAAACTGGCTTATTAGGGTTTTCCATAGCCGTCGAGCAGCACCACATGCCCAACCGCCTAAACAAATTAAATTAACTTTTCTCTGTATAACGACATTCACATAATCTGCATTCAATTGGGTAGAAAATATAAGCCACAATTAGCCAATTACATATAATATAGACTATTTTACCATAATATACTATATCATGAAGCCAGCCTCTGTGAAGACTGAGACGACTAGACAAATGTGGTACCATTCAATTCAGTAGAACAGCCAAAATACACAACCGAGTACCAACGGAGAAAATCCTTTTCACCAACGAGTGGTATGATGTGACAGCTGTGGTTGACACAGTTTGCATTTGACATTTTGTTGGGGGCGACGGTGGCTCAGTGGATAGAGTGGGTGGACAGAGCGGGTTGTCCACCGACCATAGGGTCGGTGGTTCGATCCCCTCAATTCCCCTCCTCCAACTGTCTGCATGTCGAAGTCTCCTTAAGCAGGACACTGAACCCCAACTTGCTCCCCGGGCACTTAACATAGCAGCCCACTGCTCCCATGTACCATAGGGATGTGTCAAATGCAGAGAACACATTTCCTTCCCTTATCTAAAAAATACTGAGATCGGCGAAAGTTGACTCTGATTGATCTAATTCAAATCGATTAGAGTAGAATATGTCAAAACAGACAAAATATGTGTTCAGTTTGCAAATGCCTGTAAACCCACATGGCTGATATCCAACTGGGGTCTGCATGTTTATGAGTTCGATACCTGTCACTTAGGTAGAATTTAGGCGCATAATCAGTGTCCGAATTCTTTGACGCGTTCCCCATACACATATCATCACTACAGAATAACAATGGCCATACCAATTTATTGCTCAGCTTGAGGTTTTAAAATATTTGGAGAGAGAGAGAGTCAGTCAGTCAGTGAGTGTGTCTGTGTGTGTGTGTGTGTGTGTGTGTGTGTGTGTGTGTGTGTGTACCAGCTGGTGAGGCGAACTGTAGTAGGACGCTGTTGCAGCCCAGAGTGATGATGAACGACTGCTTTCCCACGCGACTGCACTCCGTCTCCCGGGAGACGGAGCACTTGAACACGCATGTGTCCTCTCCTGAAAGTTAAAGAACAGTGAATAATAAGATCTGGAAGATGCAGATTAACAGATGTAGGCAACACAGCCTTTGTGGTCTCCAACTAAAACATCTTTATGCATGTCATCGGGAAAAAAAGCTGTGGCAGCACACTCCAGTATATACTGGTCCCAACAAAATATATATTATATAATATTAATTATTTTGCTCAATATAGTGTGTAGTAATTCAATTAATAGTTTTATAATGGAGGTATACTCAACACCTCTATACATTCGTAAATGCATATTAGTCTGAAACCTATCAGTCCATTTTTGATTTCTAAAGGGTGCTATCAATGGGCTCAGACTAATTTGCCTCATGACGCAATTGGATAGAGCCAAGGATGGCCTTACAGCCTCAAAAGACGATGTGAACACAAACAAATGAGGCGTCAACATGTAGCAAAAAAAGATGAAAGGAGGAAAGATGAGTTTTCAGGAGGCCTCAAAATGAAGCTACAATGGGCAGCTTCCAAGAGGCATTGTGATAGAGGCAATTTATTCTTGCATTGCACTGTGAAACTGCACATTACAAGGCATGCAATGACGTAAATAGATAGTGTTGACGCGGTATCAATTATTTGACATTTCCAATAAGAATTATGTTAAACAGTATGTTGCTACATGGTAAGCGTATATTACGAAATGTATGGTCAAGTATAAGCTAAGGACATGGTTGACTTTAGGATAACGAACCAAACTTTTGACAGCTGGATCAACTTTATTGTATCCTCTGTATTGCGTAGTGAAATCGAATACGACGTGACTACAAATGAGTAAGGCGAAAGGGTCCATCTTATTTCAGCATGTCACGCACGCCACGTGCACGCGATTGGTCACCAAACAGCTTGAAACTGGTAGGCTCAAAATACCGGCAGGGGACTCCGCTATTGTTCCGGTGAGAACAAAGATGAATGCATAACTAATGTGGGCCCCTTCTCGCTAAGAAATGTGGGAAAGATTATATAGTAGCCATTACTAAATTTCTTAATTTGCTTTATTGCATTAGAAAAGGCAGGGTCAGTCACCCACGAGTGTTGCATGTGTACAGTAATGGATGATGAAAAATCCATGCCCCAAAAACAATCGCGAGTTTGCTAGCTTTAGCCATAACGCTATGGAGCGCAATTGATTACACTTGGAGTCGAAATTAAAACCGAAGAACAACTCAACAACAAAAGGCAATAAGGGTGGCAAGTCAGCATGCTGTATCCCGCTACTCGGTTCAAATTGTATTACCGTATTCTATAGCTAGCCAGGTATTATGAGCATTGTGATGCAACTGTTAGCTTATACAGTTGGAAGCTGGCGTTCGTGATCCAAGTCTCGCCATGCCAACAAAATGCCGCGGGGAACAAATAATGGTCACATTTTGAATCACCATGGGCAATAAAAAACGCCCCAGTTTTAATCAGCTCTAGTGCGATTAAAATGGAATCAAGCTGAAGTTGGATCTGTGCTAGCCGTCTTTTCTAGGTTACCCCTGCATATGGATCCACTAGCAATATACGTTACATAGCATTAGCATTAATAGCTAAAGCAGGCCGAACATCTGAAGATGGGCAAAAAAAGCTCCACTCACCATTGGAGAGATTGATAAGTGCCGCGTCTTGTGTGGTTTTCACTTCTAGGCGCAGTGGTTGTTGCTCAGAGTGGCGCTGTATGTCTCCATTCGCATCTCCGATAGAGAGGAGCCGCACGCCGGGAAACACCGACATCGCCATCTTCGATCTGGAGAGGTAGAGATAGCTCCAAGTCAGTGGCGCTCACATCCAATAGAAATGTGTCGTTCTTCTTCGTTCTTTGTTTGTGCGCGTGTTTGCGCGCGCGTGTGTGGTTATGGTGGCGGTGGACATAAAAGAGAAACCCATACGTATTGTGGGTACATTCACATGGGTGTATGTATATTCATATGCTCTCAGCAATTCATGGTTTGGGCATTTTTTAATCGACGTCAACATAGGATTAGCTTGTTGATCTTCAAGTCTCCGTGTGTGATCCAACCATTAGTGCGTGATTCATTCCATTCAATTAATTATTCTAATTGCTGAAATGATTGGCGATACCATGGTCCCATCACCAATTTAACACAGGGCCTTTCCTTTACTGTACAATATACTGGCGGGAAATAATGGGACGTTCAAGTGTCCTTCAAGGACTAGGAAAGTTTAAGACCTTCCGACGATGAAGTAACGTTTGCCAAGGGAGCTTGCAATTCAGATCACTATTCTGCGGTTTTATTCTTTTACTTTCACCATACACTCCTATGCATTATGCTCATATTCTAAATAAAGGCAAATAATCTGCTATTCCATTAATGTAACAGTTGTATAATCAGTGGATCCATATATGAAGCAAACGTTGTGTGTGTGTGAGTCGCGTCTGTGTCCCAAATCCAAGTGAACGATTTTATTGTTCGGAAGTGGTGACGCAATCACCTGCGTTGGGTGGCACTGCATCACAGAATCCATTGGCGTTTTTTGGACATTCTGGATCCCGAGGCGAGATCTCGGGATCCAGAATATAAA
>OMKQ01000482.1:0-18514 GCA_900302335.1 Phycis phycis
CCCCCATTGTCAGGTACGCCATCTCGATGGCCCGTAAAATCGGTGCCAGAGTCTACGCACTTCCTGATGACCTGGTAGAGGTGAAGACCAAGATGGTGCTGACTGTGTTCGCCTGCCTCATGGGCCGCGGGTTGAAAAGGGCCAAATGATCCCATTGTTGTCGTATTACTTCTGCCATACAAGCTGCAAAACCAAGATCTAGAACATGTGAAAAATATTTCATTATTAAACAGAATCCACTAAACACATTAAATATTGTATTTCTCTGTCCAGAAATTCTTGGTCATGTTAACAAATAGATTGCACAATCGAAAATATCACATTTTATTGGGACTATCATTTCATTTTAAAAGTGGGAAAATATTTATATTCTTACTAATTATTAATATCTAAATAACAACGGGTTAAAGTTTGAAAGCCAAGGGAGCAATACAATAGAAACGTGCTACGCCTATACCGTATGAAATAGGGCAAGGCTTGATTTAAATATATTTGTTATTGGAATCATTACAGTTATTATCGTCTCACAAATCAGAATTTAGAACAGGACTGTTGGATGCAAGATTACAGCTATTATAAACCACATACCCTATCAGTATTTTGATGACATCATGTGTTGTAAATAAACAAATCGCATTGTAGACCTACACACTGATTTCTGCATTTTGTGTACTGGTATTGCAACTGATGAGGAGGTACAAAGGTAGATACATTATTCACTGTCATTTACACGTTGATATCAATCATTAACTTATATTTCACTTCCCAAGCACCTTAGTTCTAACAGTGGATGGTAAAGGTTATTGACCTATTATTCGTTCACATGGGCTGTGGTCGAATCATCTTTTTCTATCCAAGTATCTAAGTGGCAGCCATGATAAGAGCTGTTCAAATTCATTTAATGCGAAGGAAAGGTGCTTCTTCATTCATTTCCTTTAGCATCGGGTACACTGGACCATCCTTCACTAAAAGGAAAGGAGAAAATGCTGTCCCACAATTCTTTGCGGCATGAACATTTTAGACGACGCACCATTCGTCCATTCACGAAAACAAATAATCAACATGACCGACAATTACTTACATATAATCATATTAATTGGTATCATTGTCCATAAATTTGAGTGGACAGGCGTGAGTATGGGCAACCATTTCGTTTCCCTTTTGTGACAGGTGGCCTTTATTATATTTTGTATTTCAAATCTTGGAATTGAAGTTTGTCCCGGTTGTCCACGTTTATACGGCATGAATGAAACAACACAGTAAGAGCGCAAGGGCAAGGTATCAATAAAAGCCGTGCATTGTTGTGTTGTTCCATGCAGGCTGTAGAAATATTGACAACCCAGTGGAAGAAAAAGACATATCACGAATCAACCTTGGAGCAAAACAAATTAATTACCCTTTTTCGCCAAACGGAAATACCTTCTGGCACCTTACACATTACAGGCCAGTACAGGCCATCATAGTCGTTGGAAAGGGGCAAAGGGGTCGTATTCTGTGGTTTGCATCTGCAACCTCACCGCCAAAGGCATCTAAATTCTACACTACTGACCTTTAAGTAAAATAAAACTCTCGGGTTGTCCACAAAGAGTCGCTGTTAGGCCGTTTTATACATAAAGTATTTTATGTTGAGCCTTGCTACTTGCCATAGCAAAACAAAAACGTCATTGTGGAGCGAAAGTTTTCAAAAGGCAGAACAAGCCATGCATTAGTTTACCAAAACGTCAGAGCTGCGTTATTAACAACATCTTTTATTAAGAGTCGTACCAACTCTATCCACTCAAAAAATGGAAGTACTGGAGATGTCTGCGATGATACCGGCTCTTCAAGAGCTCACCAGGTAACTCGTGCCCATTTTGGCTAAGCTAGGCTATGAACACACGTTGCACTTTCTGACAGGAGCAGCTTTATCTATAACGCTCTTTCAAGCAATAAACAAACAATAACCCCCCATCTTGTCAATTCAGTCGTTTTGACAGTAACAAGTACATCATAGTCTCTCATCTTCTACCAGTGCCAGCCCATCGGAGTACAACAATGCAGTGCAGAAACCCCGACAGATCTTGTGCCAGTTTATTGATAGGATATTGACAGACGTGGATGTGGGTAAGTCATCACTTTCCGGGATTTTTTTTGTTGAGGTTGTATATTACTAGTTTTCATTCAGTGGGAACGCAGCGTGACCCAATAACCTAGTAGTATATTGTGAGTTCAGGCTAGGTTTCTATTCTAGATTTGATGCAATGCAAGTTAAAAGTATTCTTCATAAGCATGTATTAATCTTCCCTTGCTTTTAATAATGCTGTTTTCTCAGTGGCTCTGGGGCTGAACAAGAAGTCTAGTTCTGAGCCTGCTTGCGTGATGCTGCTGGACTTCGTGCAACACATCATCAAATCCTCCTCCTTGATGTTTGCCAACCCCGCCTGCCATGGCGCAGAGTATGCAGACACCACACAGAGCTGTATCGGTGAGAGAAATGCCTCAGCAGAGTACCTGTTAACAATCGTGTACAAAAGGTACCCTACTTCAATAGTGGTTTGGGTGTAGAGCTTTTCGTGAAAAACTGACCCTGGGGGTAACCCTTCCTTTTACAGTCCCCAGTCCCCAAGTAGCTGAATCAGAGAAACAGCTGAAAAATGAAGAAAATCATCCAAAAAAATTAACTAATTACATATGTAATGTTCCACCACATTATGAGGTAAAACATACCAATTTGAAGCTACTGGAGGCTTTTTTGTACAAAGACACTTCCTGGACTATTTCAGAGTGAACCTCTCTGCCCATATACATGCTGTTAAATTAAAGCACACTGGAGGTGTACGCAGAGGAAGTTAGTTTAAGAAACATGGTGGCTATGGTGGTATAGCTCAGAGAGAGAAGAAATTCTGCAGATGTCTGGCTGGGTGGACCTGACTCTGAGAGCTAACTGTCATGAGCACTGGGCTACTGATTTGGAAGAGGCCGTGGCCATCACCGACTGGCACAAAATGGCCAGAGAGACGCTAAAGATGGACTATGGCAACAGATTAGATTAGATTACATTCAACTTTATTGTCATTGTGAGTACAAGTACAGAGACAACGTTCTAACCAGAAGTACATAGGAGCGATTAAGGTACAGTATTGTACATGAGTAGTGCAATATTGGTGGACAGTTGTAAAGTGGCAGTAGTAAACAGTAAGTAACAATGGTAAACAAACAGATTGCAAGTAGAGGTAGTAATTATAGAGGTAGTACAGAAATAATAAGTAAGGGTGGTGTACAGTAGTGCAATAGTGCAGTAGTGCAATACAACAGGTGAGCAGCATAAGCACTACCGTACACCAGGCTCCTGCAGGAGGCGATGCAGCAGCAATGGTGTATTCCATATCTGATGGACGTGGTTTGTACAGAGCCATAGACAGACTTACTGTAGATATGAGGGAAATGTTCGTAATGAGACAAATGGCGGGAAAAGATATGGAGATGGAGCTGATGCTGTGGCCTAAACACCAGCTACAGCACCTGTAGGCCTTACAAGGCTACAGCACCTGTAGACCCTACAAGGCTGCTTTTGCAGTACATTTCAGCTTTCTGAGACAATTAAAGAATCATCTGCAAGAATGTACCCTGTATTTAAAACAATGTACCATGAGTAGAAGAACTGTTCCTGTTGAGTTTGTTACCAGGTAAGTATTGATGCTTACTGATCCTCAATTTAAATAACAACAAGAAACAGTAGTTTCCTAAATCTAACGAACGCTTTATAAATGTGTGAAGCCATGAACAATAATACTTCAGACAGTACTTTATATGAAAGTACAATCTTAATTTCTAGATATATATTTATACTTGGACTGTTACCAGCATAATCCTTCAATTACTACAGTTGCAACTTGAATTGATGGGTAATAGAGGAGGTGTCTCTAAGAGATTGTTGCCTACTTTCCTAGAAAGTACACAAATTGATGGGTAATAGAGGAGGTGATGCCTACTTTCCTCAGAAGTACGCGTTTATATGTATACGCAGTTATTACCGACCTAACAGTCACAGCTACACAGTACTACTACTACTGTTTATGGGTAATAATGGGGGGGGGGGTTTGTATTTCAGCTGTAGTTTCTCTGTATTTACCTACTTATTTCAGTGGTAAGTACCTCAAGAACATATTATAATTTCCCATACATTTACCTAAATAATTAGTCATTAGGGGAGTGTAAAAGGAAGGGTTACCTTCCTAGGGTCAGTGCTAGTAGTGCCAATGGTTCTTGGGATGAATGATCAATATATTTAACAGATAATGATAATTGTAATAATTGTGATTATTATAGTGATAAGTCTAATTCTAGTGATAATAACTAAGGATGTAATAATAAAACATAAATAGGCTGTTACCTCTGCCATATCCTCCAACATGTACAGTGACATGGTTACTATGACAAAGATTCCCTATTGTGATTGATGGAAAGGAGTGAAAGGAGTGGAGAAAGGAGTGATTGATGGAGTGAAATGGAAAGTGCTTTCTAAATAACAAATGCAAGTACCAAGAAGTACCTTTGGACCCACCAAAGTTTTTTGAGCAATACGCTAATACAGTCTCATGACTATGCGTTACACTCTTTCCTGTGTGTTCTTTCCACATGCAGAGTTCAGTTGGTGGGTGGTTGGCAGGCTGCTCCGTGTGGCCGCAGCCCCAGACTGTGGTGTCCTCCACCCACCGGTGTCGGACGTGCTCTGCTCCCTGCTGCACACGCTGCGTCTCCGGGCGCCCATCCTCTTCAACCGCGTGGCGGAGGAGTTGCTGGCCGTGTGCCAGGATCTGTGCGCCGTCCTCTACGAGGGAACATGCTGGCCTGTCACTCTTGAACGCTTCCGTGTTCCCGGCGAGCGCGTCTCTGCCCACCTTGCCCCCTCCCCCCCGCTGCTTCTGGTCTCGCATGCCGCGCTGGAGTCGCTGGTTGCTGTGGTGATGGGCATCATGACCGATTCCCTGAGGGGAGTGGTCTCCCAGCGGTCCCTGGGTGTCACTTGGGAGACGGCGTGCTTCATGCTGGCCCACAGTGGCTGTAGCACCAAGCTCCGGCCCATTGCCATGGCAATGCTGCAACGCCTGGTGGAGCTGGGTGGGTACCACGAGTGGCAAGATGGGTTGTTCAGCGCCTACCTCCAGCTGCTGGAGACACACTTCCACCCGGACCCTGAGGGGGCCGGGCTGCGGGGCTACGGCGCGGCGCTTCTCAGTTTGACCCATGCTGTGTTTCAGCCTACCGGTGGGTTGTGGCAACATGCTCCCCAATTGGAGCCTGTTCACCTGGCCCAGTTGCTGGACTGTGTCTGCGCTCTGGCAGTGGCCGGCTTGAGGTTGGGATCAGAGGTCAGCCAGTCTCTGTGCATGCTCTTCAATTTCCTGCTGTCAGTCGCTCCCAGTTATGAGGGTGCCACCTTGATTCGTAGGCAGAGGGTTACGGACGTCTGCAGGAAGCTGGTTTGCACTGTCGGGACAGAGAGTCAAGCTGAGGTACTATCGTCTCACCTGCCGACTATCTCTGTGTTCCCATTGATCTGGCCTGTTGTCATGGATCCCGAAACGTGCTGTTGTTTCTCCCTCGCAGTGTGCCGAGGGCTTCCTCCACATAGCACTGGAAGCTGATGTCGCCATGGTTACACGGGAGCTGGAAGGCGATGGGGAGGTGGCTGCCAAGAGGCCGTGTTTACCCATCAACCCCTCCGCCAGTAAGCGCACAAGAAGCTGTGCAACGTGAGTCCCTCCATTCAACGCATCTCACACATTTTTAAACCAGAACGTTACGAAAGCTTGATTGTTGAGTTAAAACCTGGATGAGAAAATATTCTTCAGGTGTTTTTGATCTTTTCAACAGAAAAGCAAGATAGTGTGGTAAAGTCGCAAGGGTGTTCCACTCCCAGCCAAATACGACTGCATTTGTCCACAGCCTTACACCAGCTCCTTAATGACATGTACATGTATCTGTATTAACTCTGAAGCGTTTTGGATAGAAGTGACAAGCGATCTCACCACCTGCTGTGTCACTACTGTGTGACTCCTGATGACTGATGGGGGGCATCAGTGGGACAGTCGTGTGTGTGTGTACGTCTACACGTCATGTCTACACGTCATGTCTACACGTCACGTCTACACGTGTGCTTCCAGAGCGGTGGACATGCGTGTACGGAGTGTGGTGTGGGCCGAAACAAGCGGCCGTATAGAGCATCTGCTGAGCTCTCTGACCTCTGACCCTGACCCTGAGAGCGCCGTCTGTGCACTGGATGGACTGGCCCTCCTCCTGCACCTCGTGGCCCTTTGCACGTCTCCCACCAGGTCAGAAGACAGACAGTCTCATAAAGCATCTCTCTCTCTCACTTTTTCTTTGTCTTTCTGTCCAACTACAACTCAACCTGTGAACTTTCTTTACTTATTCATTTTCTGTATTTTAGTTTTCTTTTTTTCTTTGTAACCTTTAAAGAGCACTAAAAGACATGAGCAAGTTTTGTTGTTTAGTTCAATCTTTCTCTCCTCCAGTTCATCCCCCCTCTTCTGGGTGAGTGCTGAGACTCTGGACAGGGCCCTGCAGAGCTGCCAGGCACTACTAGAGAGCATGGCTCAGAGCAGCTCTAGCCATTCCCACATTCAGTCAGCTTTCCAAAGCACCCTCATGGTTCTGGACTCCATCCTCTACCTGACAAGTAAGAAACACACAAACAACCACATCTCTGAAAGGCTGATGCATCAAATTGCTTGCTGCTGTGTGTTTAACACCTTTGACCGCCAAATCATTTTCACTACTTTGACTGGTTTTGGTTGTATTGTTTTGTTGTTTTGTTGCTAAAACTATACTACTAATACAATTTTTATTTACATATCCTTCTACCTGCTGACAAAATGAACGCTAAATCACCAAATCCCTGACACATGGCAACATAATTTTCATATTAAAAGTTACCTAAAATGGAAAGCCAAAAATGTCAATCCAGCATTGTGTGTACACAACCATAACCATTTCCATCACTCAGTGTTTCCTAATGTGATGTGTGATGTGCTCTGTGGGATTAGTGAGCAGCCAAGATGAGGGGGAGGAGGGCCTCCACAGACAGGTGTGCTGCCTGCTGTCTTTCCCCTGGGTGTCAGAGCTCAAGGCCCTTCCTGCCTACAGGGCCTGCGGGTTCCCTTCCAGTCAGCCTGCCCTGGCTCACACTCTGGGCCCCGGCTGCAGTGAGTCTCCCTGGCCTCCTCTAACATGTGTCAAATATGTTAGCATTTTAACTATTGCAAAAATGGCTATGTATGGTATCACATATACTATAGTATACTTTATAATACTAATGCAGATAGTAATTAAATGAAATCAATGAGGGTTAGTGCTAGGGTTAATAGAGAAAATGATGACACTTTGGTCTAAGCTGGTCTAAGCTTTATAGAAACTGAAGTGTGTGTGTGTGTGTGTATGTGTGTGTGTCCAGACTCTCAGGCAGAGTGTTTGTCTCTGCTTGCGCTTCTGCGTCGGGGTGTGTGTGACAAGTGGCGTGTGTGTGTGTTCTGTGAGGCCCTGAGAAGCCCAGAGCAGGGGGTGAGGGCTGCGGCGTTGCGGGCCCTCCCTCTCCTCCTGCACCACCTCGGCCCAGCACACCATCAGCTGCTCCAAACTGCACTACCGTAAGTCTACTGCACTGCACACTCTTTCTATCTCTCTCCCACACTCATTTCTAAAGTTTCAATTGCATTGTTGATCTAAGATTTAAACTACACAGTTCATACAGAATGTTCAAAGGTATTGTTTAAATGATTTTTATGCAATCTATTCAGTATATTTCCCTGTATGTCATCAGGTCGAAAGTGGAGGACAGCTCTGAGCAGGTCAGGGAGGCCCTGGCCCGGGTGCTGGGCCAGCTGACCTGCATCCAATCACGATGCTCCAAGCTTTCCATTATTGCTGCGGCGTCCCCACAGGCCACTCCCCCCAGGATCCTCTGCTCCCGGCTGGGCCTCGCCGCAGAGCATGCTGGGAAGGCAACCGCGTCCCTGACGGCGTCCGTGATAAGGCTGTACCTGCCTCTTGTTGGACGCCAGTCTCCTAGCAGTGTTAAGCAAGGTATGTGTGGTAATCCAAGAGAACAGAGGCAAACAGACAGAACACAAAGCGCCCTACTGCATTACATTTTCTGTTCTTCCATTGCATTCATCATCCAGTTTCCATAGGTCCCATCTAGCTAGTACAAAATAACAGTTTAAATCAAACTTACTTTGTTGTAGATACTAAAACTTTAGAACTGTGAATAAATAAATCGTTGTACACTTTTGTGCAAATATACACCTTTTTCAAATGGCATCCATCCAACTGTTGTATTAACGTTTCACACTATACAAGTCTTCATGATCATTCAACAACAGACAAGGTTGCTCTGTGGTTTCGAACTGTATATATTTCAACTTGTATTTTTTAGCCTTCATAGAAGCCTTGCCCCACCTCAGCCTGCATGTGAATCTAGTATATATTTCAACTTGTATTTTTTAGCCTTCATAGAAGCCTTGCCCCACCTCAGCCTGCATGTGAATCTAGTGGGCGGAGACAGCGACTCTCAGGCAATTCTATCCACCCTGATTGGTCTCATCGAGGATCCGGACCCAGTAGTCAGGACGTGCTTCGGCCAATCTGTGCGCTTCCTACTGGCAGAGCCTGCCCCCAGCCTTCAGTATAGCCTTGTCAGTGAGGTGTGTGCCTGATTTAACGTATTATTAACATTATAAGACAGTAATAACAATAAAAAAAAGACTTTTACATTTGATTATATATATAAATGAGAGAAAATACAAAAACATACCTATGTCACGTATCTTAGTCATATGACACTGATCATTTGTCCTCCATGTTTTCTTCTTAATCCTGATTAATTAATAATTTGGGACACTTGATATTGATGATGACGACGAATTACGTTCTTCCTTTCTCCCTCAGCTGCTCGTGGCTCGCCTGAAGGAGGCTTTCACCAATGCCAAGCTGAACAGAGATGATGAGCTGCGGAACACATTAATCCTGACCACCGGGGAGATCGGCAGGTACAGAGAACTGAGCTGTATTCGTAAAGACAATCACGCGACTCACACTGCACTCAGGTTATTCTGTAATGTCTCTTTGGTGGACTTTAATCAATCAAACCATGACTACACACATTTCTTAACAGTGGGGTTCAAACTCCTAACCCTGTCTGTGTTGATATCATATTGGTAGAATAGACGTGTACATAAGTTGTGTAAATAATGTAATAATTCATAGCTATACAGTAAGAGTTATGTGGTGTATGTTGATTATTGTCAATTCATCTATCCATTCATCTATTCATTAATTTGTTCATTCATCCATCCATCTATTCATTTTATTCATGGCATCATCTTCTCTCTGGTCTCTCTCCCCTTCTCTCCCAGGGCAGCCCATGGTAGCCTGGTGTCCTTCTCTCTGTTGCGGCTGCTCCACTGTCTGCTCTCCAAGTCCTCCAATGTGTCTGTAGCAGCCTACACCCAAATCAGAGCTCTGGCCTTGACCAAGGGCCTCCGGCTGCAGACCCTCTTCAGCCAGTACAAGAACCCCATTTGCCAGGTAGGACAGGGGGTTCAATTGGTCAGCTTCAGCTGTCTGTTGGCGAGGTGCAGAGCCTCCATTAAGGTACTCCATTTAGAGACACTTTTTTCATTTTCTTTTACCGTTGTGTAGTGTTTTTACTTGTAGATCTCTCATTCAATCCAACATATAATATAACAATAATCATTGTTACTCTCTCTTCCCCAACCATTTATAGGTTGGTTATTGATTCACAGGTAGGTTATAGAGCTAGCTGTATGCAAGATCTATAACCTACCAATATAGTGCCTTAGAGATATCATTTAAGTGTAATTTGTTATGGCAAAGACATCCATCAGGTATTTGTTCTTTGAATGACACCAAGCCAAGTAATTGCAATTGCCCTGTATGGCCACCAGATGATGATAAAGAAGTGTGGGTTCTCATTGAAGGCAATTTACCTATTTCTTGTTAAACCCTATGTGTAAATGTGGCCTTAACCTGGGCACATTGATTAGTCAATGTGCAACAGGTGTGCAGCCATCATCCATACACACTCCACATATACATTGATTGTAATCATTGGGTGCGGTTCCAAAATGGGGCCCAGACCCCGGATTATCAGTTTATGGTGGTTTTATGCAATCAAACACAACTGTGATGACAAAAACGACAAATATAAGATAGATTTTTTGTTGTAACTAGATAAAGTGTGTTTGTTATGCATAGTTTTTTGTTCCTGTAGTTTGTGAGTTTTAGGCACAGGGTGATATGGTTTGGACTGTTTGAATTGTCTTGGCATTCTCTATATTATATATTGTCACGTGATGTGAAAAAGATCTTATGAAATATATAGCTCTTGTTGACACATGCTTCTTATTTAGTTTGGGGTTGGAATTGTCTTTTTGTTAATTTAACAATGGTTAAATGACGACATCTTTGCAATTGGGCCGGGGGAGGGCTTTGCCCGGATGTGGGCACTTTCGGGATGAAGGCGTAAATGCTTCAAGAAGCATCCACACAAGTTCAAGTTCAATTCAGAAATGGAACCTAGTTTAGAATAGGACACATAGGGAAAACCTTTCCAACTATACTTGGTGGTGCAGTCTGCCTCTCCTGCTCTCTCTCTTGTAGTTCCTGGTTGAGTCCCTGCACTCCCGCCATGCCTCTGCTCTGCGCAGCACGCCCGACCATAGCAGCGAGTCAGCCAATCAGAGGGAGCTGGCACTGGACATCCTGGCACAGATTGCACATGCCTTCGACTTCCCTGACCTCCACCGCTTCCTCACTGTACGAACTTGAACATATGTGACACATGTTGTCCCACGAGAACACATTGATGCTCACATACACACATCTATAGTGACCAACATAACCAGTGTATGTATTGTGTGGACATTGTCAAACCGGTAGATGTTCTTCTGAGAACACCGCGGTCACCGATAACAACGTAGTTTCCGGTTTATTCATTTTTAAGAAGGTGCATGTTTATGCTATATTTGGCATATGTGCTGATAAAATGTTGTTGGGGAAATGTATTGTTGGGAAGATAGCCGATGATTAGCTGGTGTTTTTGTTAGTATACCTTTTTAAGGTGGTAAAGCATCCAGATTTGTGTGGGACAGTCCCATGATTTAACCCTCTGTCCTATGTCCCGAGGTACTTTTTAATTTGACGAATATAATAATGAGGATAATAATAATAGCAAAATGACAGCAGGGACGGTGTGAATACATTCCCACCTGTGCCGCCCTGAATTCAGCTTTTCTCCCAACAAGACTCAGCAGTGTGAGCTCCCCTCCCCTCTCTCACTGAAGCGGGAGGTGACAGAAAGACCAAAATGCAACACAACACAACTGTCATTGTTGTTTGAAATTGAAATAATCCAAGGAAAAAAATTACTAAACGTATAATGTTTTAGCACAAATATTGTTAATAAAAATAACAATTGGAAATGTATGAATCTGTTTTCCCAAAACCCCTGGGCATACAACATGCATACATTCAGCCAACATGGAGTGCTCGCCACTGATGTATGGATATTATCACATATGTATGTCTATAAAGCCAGTGTACTATACATGTATGTATCTGTTTGTTTGTTTTGACACCCCTACAGTGTACACTTCAGGTCCTCCTGCCCTACCTGGCGGCCAAGGCCAGCAGCACTGGCTCCGCCCTAATCCGCACACTAGCCAATGAGTTGAAGGCCAACCGGAGGGAGATCCTCATCAACAACTTCAAGTACATCTTCAGCCACTTGGTGTGCTCCTGCACAAAGGAGGAGCTGGAGAAAGCTTTCCACTATCTACAGGTACACAATACACTAGCTGCAGGTACACAATACACTAGCTACATGTACACAATACACTATCTACAGGTACACAATACACTAAGCTACAGGTACTCAGATATATACACTATCTACCATTACACAAATATACACATTATCTACAGGCAAGCATTTCCTTTTTTTATTTCAACTGACATGTTGCAACTTTATGCTGATGACATTCAGTTTTTATCTCTTCAACTTCTATCTCAGTTGTAGTTGAATTGTAAGTACTCAAAAGTTACAATGCCACTAATTAGTTTGCCTCTTGTATCTGTGCTAAATTGGTAATTTTGAATGTTACACATATTAACTTCAGCATTGCATTTATCAATATCATGATATACAAAAAATGTGTTTCCATGTATTATGGTAACTCATGGTATGCAGCACATGAAACAGCGTTTCATAGTAATGCTGGGACACATTCAGGGCATAGCAACTTTTTGGGAGAGCTCTTCAGTATCTTGTTCTCCTCAAACAAGTAGTTTTCATAGCTTCCATGTTCTAAACTCCCAACATGTCCTTGTGTTGCTCACCTCGCGATCCTGAAATCTATTGACGTGGGTGGGTTCCTTGTTTCTGGTGTTCCCAGAGCGAGACGGAGATTGAGCTTGGCTCCCTGCTGAGACAGGACTTCCAAGGACTCCACAACGAACTGCTGCTACGCCTGGGAGAGCATTACCAACAGGTACCAACCAACACGAAACTTGGGGCGGCAGTAGCTCAGTGGGTAGAGCGGGTGGACAGAGCGGGTCGTCCACTAACTGTAGGGTCGGCGGTTCGATCCCTTTGATCCCCCTCCTCCAACTGTCCACATGTCGAACCCCACAAATGTACTGATTGTAAGTCGCTTTGGACAAAAGCGTCTGCTAAATGGCCCTTATTAACTCATATATTATATAGATGCATTACACACACAGGGTGATATATTTGAGGTGGTTATTTCTTTTATTTTTGATGATTTTGGCTTCCAGCTAATGAAAACCCAAAAGGCAGTATCTCTGAAAATTAGAAAAGTACATAAAACAGATTAAAAAAAAGGATTTTATTATACAGAAATGTTGGCATGTATGTCCATGTACTGTACAGTACAGCACTCAATACTTGGTCAGGACTCCTTTTGCGTTTCTGCATCAACATGGCATGGAGGAGATCAGCCTGTGGCGCTGCTGAGGTGTTGCTTTGATTGTGGCCTTTAGCTCGTTTGCATTGTTGGGTCTTCATCATCATCATCATCGTTGTTGTTAAAAAGAGACCGCTTATCCGGGGCTGGGTCGCGGTGGCAGCAGGCTGAGCAAGGAACTCCAGACGTCCTTCTCACCAGCAACGCTTTCCAGCTCCTCCTGGGGGACCCCGAGGCGTTCCCAGGCCAGATGAGATATATAATCCCTCCAGCGAGTTCTGGGTCTCCCCCGGGGTCTCTTACCAGTTGGTAAATGCCCAACTGGTAAGAGACCAGTTTGGCATTAATGCCCTACTGGTCAGTTGGCAGTAAATGCCCTAAATGTAAATGTAAAATGTAATGTTGGTGCATAGAAGTGTTTCACGCAAAGAAATTAAGTAATGACAGGAAAAACACACATTTTATGAAAACAAAAACAGTCAGTATATAGGATGCACTGAAATAATGGTAAATTATTTTACCATTATTTTACCATTTTCAAAATCAGTTTTATCCAAATTCTTAAGAAAAATTAAACACATGCATTAAAAAATCTCAATCAACACGGTTCCTGGAAATCCTGGATTATAAAAAGTGGATTTTCAATAGAGATTGGGTTGGCTGCTACTGACAGAACCGTGAAATATGAACCCCCATGAGCACAGAAAGGTGCTGGAAAATGATAAGCAAAAAAGAAAGGGAACACTGAATAATAAAAGCTTTGTTCAGTCTCTCGTTCCTTCATTACTGATACTGAAACCATCTCATGTTTTTTTAATGGTTTTGTTGCGCTTAAATAAATCATTCTCGTAAAAGCCCACAAGGGCAGGACTATATGTTCTTCTGGAAAATATCTCACAACGTCATATATAACTAACTTCTCTTTTCAAATTAAAGCAACCTTCCTCTTCTGTCTTCATGTCCTCCTTGTCGTGGGTCGCCGTTCTTTAGGCATTGACTTCCTCTTGCGTCAGCTTGCTGACTGAGCTGCCTTCTGCAGTGGAGGTGAACGTGCAGCGGGTGGATGAAGGTGAGAAGTGATAACATGGTCACACCCAAATATGCCTGGGGACAGTCAAGGGACACACCAAGAGAAAGCTATAAAAAAAACGATTTAGCAGACACGTGTATGGATGCAAAACCTAGAATAGAAAATACAAAAAACCCATACATACAAATGCTAAATTACATGTTATACATATCTATATTAGGTACTAATACATCAGAATAACTCCATAAATTCATGATGCATTTGCATTTGAGAGTCTAGCCAGAGATTAATTTCATGCAAAGTGTAGAGGCTATGGAATTTAGGACATTACTTTATTAACGTGATTTGGGGAATTCGTCTTCCTGAAATCACGTTAATGGACACTTACTCCGGGAATTCATATTGAGTTGACTTATGCTCACAAAACAAGTAGCACTGCTAACCATCAGAGGGCAGTATTTTCAAGGGACTATATTAATTATAACCCAATTCACAGAAATCTTCACAGTTACTCGGACAAGGAAATCACCTCAACAAAATTTATTGTGCAGAACACACAGTCTATGGGCTACGACCACGCCAAAATTGGTGCTGTGTTATCCCAAACCTGTGAGCGCACACGCAAAGACAACTAACTAACTTGTTGTGATACCCAGGCGTCCGCCCCGCCCCCCCCGGCTACTCTGCCAACCCCTGCAACGCCTGACATCGCCGAACAGGCGCCGTCAGCAGTTAACGGAGAGCAAGGACATAAGCACAGAGACAACACAATGCACACAAAACATTGACACACCATTGGCACATTGTGCAAGAACTTAAACTGCACACATCAAACACATCCCACTGCCCCCTTTACCCTTGGGGCGGCAGTAGCTCAGTGGGTAGAGCAGGGTGGACAGAGCGGGTCGTCCACCAACCGTAGGGTCGGTGGTTCGATCCCCTTGATCCCCCTCCTCCTCCTCCAACTGTCCACATGTCGAACCCCACAAATGTACTGATTGTAAGTCGCTTTGGACAAAAGCGTCTGCTAAATGCCCCCCTTTACATCCAGGACGTTACACTACCCCTGGGGAAGTGCGCAGAGACCTGGGAGTCAAGGGAACAGGGTTATCACCATCTTGCACTTGCTGTGGGGGTTGACAGGGGTGTGCCGGTGGTAAAGGAGCGTGGGGTGGGGAACGTGGGGTTCCTGGGACTTGGGGTGAAGCACTGCCCTGATATGGCGCCAGTCTGTGTCTGTCCAGCGCTACCTTCCTTCCTCTTGGTGGCAGCTGCACCCAATACACTACCTCCCCCATCCGCTCCAACAGCCTGCAAGGCCCCACCCACTGGCTGTCAAACTTTGAACAACGGCCCTTCTTTCTTTGTGGGTTGTGCACCCACACCAGCTCTACAGCCTGAAAATGCCTTCCCCGGGCATCATAATTGCATTTTTCCAGTGCATTCGCACTTTCCTGTTGCACCCAGGCAAATGCATGAGCTGAATAAAGCCGGTCCTGGAGCCTTCTAGCATGCTCAGGGCCTGGGGGGACAGCAGGGGAGTCTTGAGGCTGCCTGAAGGCCGAAGGAGAGCTGGGGTACACGCCATTGACTCTTGGATGACTGACTCGATGTCAATATAGCCAGCTGCTGACCCAATGTGCGATGGAGTCTCTCCACGCAAACACCCGGGACTCAAAATTTCTCCCCTGACCACTGCAGCGTGTCTAGCAGCCCAAACCGGCTGAATATACCTCCCAGCAGGGCTCCTACTACAGTCTCTGCCTCCTGGTCTGGGGGGATATAGGCCTCTGGCCACTTTATAAAATAGCCAATGGCAGAGAGGATGTAGAGGTTACCATTATCTGTTTGGGGAAGTGTACCCACAATATTGACAGCCACTCTCTCCATGGGGGCCCCTACTAGATGTTGCTGTAGGTGGGCATGTGACTGACCTATTGGGCCTTTCTGTGCTGTGCACAAGTCACACCGCCGGCAGAAGTCTACAACGTCCCCCCGAAAACGTCCCCAATAGCAGCTCTGACGGAGACGGCGGAGTGTCTTGGTCACTCCGAAGTGGCCTGACCCCGGAGCTCCATGCACGGCTTGCAGCATAGCTGTCCTCTGCAGAACGCCATCACTCAGGCACAGCGAGTCGAACTTTGACCACAGCCCCTTGGTGGCCTGTGAGAGTCTTGCCACCTCTTCCCATGGTGGCCTCCGCTGTGACTCCACCCACTGGCGCACAGGCTGTAAGTCGGGGTCGACCTCCTGCTGATACCTCCATTCCCCGGCACTCACCGTCTGCAGCTCCCGACAGACAACCACTTCAGCCTGCCGTACTACCTGCTGCTGCTGCTGCTCTTCACACAGTTCACGACTGTCCCTTCGTTCACAATAGCGGCACCCGTCCGCAGCACATGGACGACACATTGCTGTGTTGTGCTCCTGCCCTGTGCACCACCGTGAAGTCATAGGCCTGGAGCTCCTCCAACCACCTGGCGACCTGCCCCCCGGCTCCCTGAATGACATCAGCCACTGGAGAGCTGAATGGTCAGTTCTCACAGTGAAGGGCAGCCCACACAGGTAATATTTGAAGTGGCACACAGAAGGTACCACTGCCAGGAGTTTCAGCCTTGTTGAACATCCGGCTGAAATAGGCCACTACCCTCTCTCCATCAGCACCCACCTGCAACAGCACTCCTCCGACGCCAACCCCACTGGCATCAGAGTCCAACATAAATGGGAGAGAGGGGTCAGCTGGGGCTAGCACAGGGGCCCGATGAAGCTGGACGAACGCCTCCTGGCATGCTTCTGTCCAGACAAACTCTGTCTTTCTGCAACAACTGGAAGAGAGGGGAGCACGAGAAACCCCGTACAAATCTTCGGTAGTACGAGGCAAGGCCCAAAAAGCTTTTCACCTCCTTTTGAGTGGACGGGACGGGCCAGTCTACCACTGCCTGCACTTTGTCCTGCACAGTGATAATTCCCTCCTGCCCCACTCTGTGTCCCAGAAAAGTCACCTGGCGCAACATGAAATGACACTTATCTGGGTGGAGCTTCAGCCCAGCGGCCCTGATTCTCTCCAGCACGCGGCGTAACGACATCAGGGCGGCGTCAAAGGAGGGTCCATTCTGCGCGGGATTTCAATATTGCACCTGCAGCCATGCCAGCATCAGCAGCCATCCTCGCAGCCAAATCCCTCAGGCCATCCACCACTTGTTCCCTCCTCCTTTACGTTCACGTTCGAAAAATAGTTCTCCATGCCGCTAAGTTACTTGCCAAACAGTAGGGTGACCGGTCTGCTAACTAGCTAAACTGATAACTAGCATAAAAATTCTGTCCAAGAAAACTTGCCTTCTGAGCGTAATTGCTTCACTTCTGACACCAGTTGTAACGTTCACAGTTACTCGGACACAGAAATCACTTTAACAGGATTCATTGTGTACAACACACGGTCGTTATTACGGGCTACGACCACGGCGAAATTGGTGCTGTGCTATCCCAAACCCGTGAACACACGCACAACGAACAAACTGTAACTCATACCCAGGCGTCCCCGTCCCCCAGCTACTCTGCCAATCCCCTGCAACGCTCTACAGGCGCTGTCAGCAGTTAACAGAGAGCAAGGACATAGGCACAGTCACAGACACGAGGCACACAAAACATTAGCACGCCATGGGCACATTATACAAGAACTTAAACTGCACACATCAAACACATCCAGGACGTTACACTATTCTAGATCTAGGTACAAAGTAAATCCAATTTAGTTAACAACATATACTATACTCAAAACCTAACCTGTAATGTTGGATTTACCCAGTCTGCAAGGCTTGAATTGAACTCTTGAACTATTATTGATGATGACTGAACTATTTTGCATGACATAATGGTTGTGACAGCCGGTTTCTTCTAAGGATCATCATTGACAACAAAAAAAGAGGAATTAGTGTTCAGACACCAGTACAAAAGTATTCTGTGTTACATCTACCAATGTACACCTATATGCCAGTATATGCTTTATAATCCGGCACACACGCAGGGCTGTGGCTACAGAGGCCCAGATCACTGCCCTGTTGCCCTCATTGGCTGAAGTGCCCTCTCATTCTAAAAATATCAGAGCACACTGAATGAGTCATCATTATATTCTTGTACGGAGACATCTCTGGAAATCCTGCAGTGGTGTGTACGTGTGTGTGTGTGTGTGTGTGTGTATGTGTGGGGAAATACCATAGGCTTGCCTTTCTCCAAAGTGGGTTGTACACAAATAGGACACCGTGCTGTCATTCATGCTGTCACATGCTGCACATCGCTTTCACGACTCTCGTCTACTCACGTAGAAAGGGTCCCCGTGGAGCACCACCTTCACGTATCGCACGACCGGGATCTGTAGCATGAGCGTCAGGGCCGACAAGGACATGATCAAGCCCGACAGCTTCCCAAAGTGGCACCCTGGGAAGCTGAAACAGAAGAAAAAGGAAAAGGGATGGCGGGGGGG
>OMKQ01000501.1:0-17352 GCA_900302335.1 Phycis phycis
TATGTGTGTGTGTCAGAGAGACACAATGAGAGAGAGAGAGAGAGAGAGAGAGAGAGAGAGAGAGAGAGAGAGAGCTCCTCTACATGACCTCCTCAAGGCTCCGTCTCCACATCACAAACACTAGATAGACTCTACAGTACACACACTGTTACATACACACTGTTACATACACACCCTCTGTTACTTACACACACACTCTGTTACAGTCTCTCCAGCGCCCCGCAGACCACACCCCTCTACTGTAACTCATTAGCATGATAGGCCCCTCCCCCTAGATGCTGTACATAACCACAAGCCAGAGGTTGTTTTGTTTTGCGATGGGGTCGGAGGTCAGGGGTCAGGCTTGTTGCTATGTGTGTTACCGGGTCACCCGAGGTCAGAACTTGTGATCCCGGTAGAGACTAAAACAAGCCCCTCCCCCTCCAGACACTAGCCCCTCCTACAGCTCCCAGAAGGGATTGCAATCCGATTTGCTTCTTGGTCTTAAAAGCCCCGCCCACATGCTTCCTGCTGACGTCACCGTGGTTCAGCGGTCAATCAACCAGCCCCTCTGAGAGGGACAGAGACAGAGAGGGTTGATCCCACAGGAGATGCTGTCCTGTGATTGGAGGAGCTGCCCGGCTGATCCCAGAGTCCTGTTTGTGTTGACCGTGTGAGCTGTTGTGTGGGGGAGTCCCTGAGGACGGTGTTGCTGATCGAGACGAGCCCACAGCCTGCTTGATCCATCTTCAGTCAGGCGCTGTCAGGTCTGTCTGAAAAACCCCAAAGCTCCCATCGGGAACCCAAATGCAGAGGCAGCGTTCCCACTGGAAGGTGGTGAGTCCACTTCCTGTGACACATACCTGGTCTCTGGTTCTCACGGTGGAAACACAGCGTGTTATATGAAACCTTGTTTGCACTCTTATTGTTAAAAAAGCTTCTAAAAAGTACACGGAACCTTTTTTTTTTTTTTTTTGAAGACCTGTGTTCCACACTGAGTAGAACCGTTCTCATTGGGCCCTGGCGGTCTCAGTGTGGACGTTAGCAGGAATGCTAAGGGCGTGGGCTAGCCCTCTGCCCCTAAGCGTGTCTTTAACACCTGCATCGACGTCTACACAATACCCGGCTTTACTTCCTGAACACCTCTCCTGAAGTCCAGAACTCCAGAAGGTTGAAATCTAGATGTTTTAGAGGGGGAACTCCAGATGTTCAGAGATGAAAGTACTTGCCCCTACTGCCCCCCAGAGGGGGTTTCAGAGTGCAATCAAAGTAGTGATTGAGTCGGCCATGCATGGGGGAGTGGTGTTGGTTGGTGGGTGGGTTTCTGTAAATGAGTGGAGGGGGGTATGAGTCAATCTCCTCGGGTTGCCGTGGTAACTGCATCCTTGGTTTGAGCACTTTGTTGGCTTCTCCTGCTGTAGTAACCATGGTAACACCTTTCTAGTCCTGAATCACTGGGCTACTGACGTAGTGGGGGTGTGACCCCCACACTGCTGGGTGGGGTTCTGTAAATGAGCTGTGCTGAGATGAGATGTGATACTAAATGTGAATGCTGGTTTTCAGATCATTGCAATAAAAAAAACGCTTCTAGCAAAAGTTCTCTTAGAGCAGCAACCACTTAGTCTCAGGTGTGTTCCCCCAGAATAATGTTTACATCACCTTTGTTCTCCTCATGTCTGTGTGGTCGTGTTTGATGAGGCGCTAGACTATGAAAGCTGTAGCCACGCCCCCCGCGGTCTAATCAGAACCAGGTGAATCTACGTTGGAGTTCTGCTTCTGAGAAGCTTTCCTCCACCAGAGCGTGGCTACACGCTGGAGGACGTAGCGCTCGTCAAACCTTTTTATATTCCACCGTCCTCTGAGCCTCGGGGGGCCGCGGACCAGGCTAGTTGCTGGGCGGTGGGTCGGACAGGCGCCATCTGACTACTGGGTGGCTGGGAGTATATATATGGGTGGGGTCTACATACAGTAAGTGTGGGTTACCTGGTGGTATAATGGAGGGCCTGGAGGTCTTTTGTAAAGCAATGTTGAACAGTGTTTGATACCCAACATGTGTTAAGAGGCTGATCCATGTCATATACTGACGGTTCCTCTTAGTCCTTCACTTTTTTTTATTGTTGCTTAAGATATTTAATTTATGAACAGAATGTGAACTTAAAGATGAATTTGTGTGAAACATAATGGGCTAGGGAACTGTTGGCTTAAAGCTTGAGGTTGAATGTGTATAAAACAATGTATATATAGCCATCAGACTGCACTGTTCCTCATACTAACCTGTCCTAGAGATGTAGTCCATGTCTCCAACACTGGGGGCGCTGTGGAAGAGTGTAACCCTTTTGGCTTTCTACTCTACAGTCTGAGACTAACCCTGACCTTATCCCTGACCCCTAACCCTGACCCTCGACACTGACCTTACCCGAGCCCTGACCCTCGACACTGACCCTACCCCTCACCCCTAACCCTGAACCTGACCCTGAACCCTAATCCTAACCCTGACCCCATACCTTGAACCCTGACCCTGAATCTCCATCCTGTTCGTTATTGACGTGCTCCTTTAGGGAGCACAGTGACACATCGTCAACCTTTTCTTGATCAATAAAGTTGGCGCTCATCCTTCAAAATGTCACCGTGTGTTTTGTTGTATCACAACTCAATGATGTTGACGTGTCAATCTATATTATATCTTTACTATATGAGAAATCTATGTTTTAGTCACTGTATAACTATAACCAATGAATATATTAACCTTATTCTGTATTATAACTACATAATGTATAACCTCATTCTATAATATGACTGAATATTCAAAGCATGATGAGGACATGTGATTCTAAGAAAGCGCAGAAGTGATGTGTATTTATTTTAATGTTTGATATTTTCTGAGCAAGAGGCAGCAGCATGGCTGGACCTGCCTGGTTGCCATGGAGATGAATCACAGTTCTCCTCATTAACACTGAAGAAGAGCATGTTCCACCACAGCCGCAGCGTGGAACCCCCAAAATACAGAACCCTGGAGTCTGCCTGCTTCTACAAACCACAGACCAGATGTTCTGGTCCAGGTGACCAGGCCTCCTGGAGAGACAGAGGGAGGAGCATTGACGTCTGGTGGGTGGTGTTGATCACAGAGGTTCTGTGGTGGGTGGTGTTGATCATAGAAGTTCTGTGGTGGGTGGTGTTGATCACACGGAGGTTCCATCCTGAACACAACAAGGACACCGGTCTATTTACTCATGGAGCAGGCCTCCACCCCAAGCAACTGAGCCAATACGATACATGTGATGATTAAGGAGCAGCAAGGAAACCACAGCCTTTGGGCTGGGAGTGAAACTCAAGACCAGAGGACTCCTCACCCCACCCTAAACTACACCAACGAGAAGAACTACCCTCCAGCTTCAGCATCACCACCACTATCAGGTGGAGGCCACCTTCTGAGTCGCACCTGAGGAAGGAGCTGATCCTGGGGGGTCTGGGAGGAGGTCTGCTCCTGGGGGGTCTTGGAGGAGGTCTGCTCCTGCTCCTCCTAGACCAACACCACACCAGCATTAACAAGATGCTCCACAACATAAGACAGACTGGTTAGACTGAGACTGGTTTTCGACTGCTGGTAGACTGGTTTTAGATGTGTTAGGGTTACCTGGAGGTCTGCAGATAAAATCTGTTCAGCTTCCATCTTCTCAACCTGGAGCTGCAGGTCACCTGCAGGCTGCTGGGCCTTCAAACACAAATATGATAAGCGCGGGAGCTAGCTAGAACATTAGCAGGGAGCTTGTTAAAGATTAGCAGAGAGCTAATATCTGATTCTACTATGAACCTGAACAAAGCCTGGTCCAGCAAGGAAACTGAAAGGGGCGAAGTAATGAGTTGTTTCCTGTTTCATTAGGGAGGTATGCTACAAAAGAGGACATCTTTAGCAAATCTTTAAGAAGGGATTTGAAAGTATTTCTACAGTGGCCCCTCCAGATGGTGTTGAAACTGTAACAGACACTACTGATGAGAACGATGGTGTCTGGACAGGACATCTTCCCTGCCAGCCCAGAACATAACGCTGGAAGCTCCTCTGTCCGTCTCTCAGCTTCTGCCTTGGAAACAGCTGAAGGAGCTACGACACCTCCTGATTATAAACACCTGCTCCTCACCTCCTTTAGCTCTTTCACAGTAAGAGTCCTCTAGCCACCTCCCCTAACTCCTCCACAGTAAGAGTACCTGGGCCACTTCCTCTGTGTTGGTCTGGGTGAAGTGAGAAGACTCGAGCTGTTTCTCCAACTGGGCCTCCAGTAACATCAACTGCTCCCTGAGCTGTCAGACAGACAGACACGTGTTGGGACAGACAGACTCACATGTATTAGGACAGACAGACATACACTCACATGTGTTTGGACAGAGAGACAGATATAGAGACAGGCTGGTTCTCTACCTGTTTGTTTTCACTTTCAGAGTTGACCAACACCAGAGATTCGTCCTGAGCCTGAAGACAACACAGGCCATACTCATGAACCCTGGTCTCCTATTGGCTACCAGGGTACCATGGTGAACAGTAGGTGGGTGGACAGTATGTAACCACGGTGATCACGGCTCTACCCACTGAGCTATGAGGCAGCATAGCTCAGTGTGTAAAGCGGGTTGTCCACTAACCGGAGGGTTGGCGGTTCAATCCCCACCTCCAACTGTCCACGTGTCGGATCTCACAAATGTAGTGATTGTACAGCGAAAAGCGTTTACTAACTGCTTCTTCTAGGTAAGCAGGGTGAACAGCAGGTGACCATAGTGACAAGTAGGTAACCACAGTGACCAGTAGGAACCCTAGTAACCATACTGACCAGGAGCAGCCGTCCTACCTCCTGCTGTTTGGTAACTACGGTGACCAGTAGGAAGCCTAGTAACCATAGTGACCAGGAGCAGTTGTCCTACCTCTTGCCGCTGCTGGTCTGCCAGGGCCCACTGCTCCTTCCAGACTCTCTCCTGCTCCTCTGCTCTGCTCTGCACACTCAGCAGCTCTCCCTTCTGGAGAGAAACCATATCACAAGCCTCAGGATGCTTCAGTGGTCCGATCCTCGGGCCGGACAGCTGGACCGCTGTGTGTGTTTCAGATATCTCGTGAAGACAGCGAGCCTGAAAGTTATCAGTGTTGAAGATGAAGGTTTTGATCAGTGTGAAGGTGACAGTTTCTCACCGCTTTGGCCAGAATGTTACGGTTTGTCTCACACTCTGCCTGGAGAATCCTTTCGTTCTCCTTCAGTTTGGTGAGAACCTCCTGGAGATCCAGAACATGGTTTATAGTGATAAACCATTACTCTATGGAACTACTCATGCATTGACCGCTAGTTGGTGTGTGAGTACCTGAGATGTTTGCATGGCGTCTCGTTGAGTTTCCAGAGCTTTCTGTGTGACCAGCTCCAACCAATCACCCTGCTGGATCAGAACCACTCACATATCACATGAACACATGAAGGAGGCTGGAGCTCCAACCAATCACCCTGCTGGATACCATGAGAACCACATATCAAGCCTCCAGATACCACATGAACACATGAAGGAGGCTGGAGTTCCAAACATCTTATTTCTCTGATCCTATCTTCAGTGTGCTACCACACTACACACAAACTAGTTCTGAGGCTCTGGTTCCAGACTACAGACAGACAGATTGGTTCTGAGGCTCTGGTACCAAACTACAGACCTACCTGCTGCGGTTCCACAGAAACGTCTGGAAACAAGAGGTGAAGACACTTCTGGACCTCAGTCTGCAGATGGGAGGCCGAGTCCTCTGCTACAACCTAGATACACGTAGAACACACACATAGATCACACATGTAGAACACACATAGAACACATTGGTTATCCGTGTCAGTGCTGCAGAGACGAAGTGAATGGTGTGACAGACCACAGCTTGCTGGGCTTCAGTCAGTCTCTGGAGGTTCATCTTCTCTGCAGCAGCCAGAGCCTCCACAGCCGTCCAGTTCTTCTCCCGCAGCTCCTGAGAGGAGACCACAGTTGGTCAGTATAACTAGTACTCCCAATTAACCAGTGTAATTTACCAGCTCCCAGTATAACCTATTTACCAGTACTCATCTTAACCAGCATAAACAGTATAATCAGTACTACTTTCCAGTATAACCAGTACTCCTAGTATAACCAGTATATCCAGGATAAGTAATATACCTAGTACTCCTGGCATAACCAGTACTCCCAGTATTACCAGTACAACCAGTATATCCAGAATAACTATTATACCCAGTACTGCCAGCATCAACAGTACTCCCAGTATAACGAGTACTCACGTTGTTCTTCTGTTTCATCTGCTCCAGGTCTTCTCTGGTGGTGGTCAGCTCTTCCTCCAGAGCCAGCAGCTGAGAGTCCTTCTCCAGGCTACAGCAACAACATTATACACACATGAATGTACACTATATTTAGAATGATATACTATATATACACACTACCTAGCATAATATACATCATTGTAAAGGAAGCCGCGACAGCAGGAGCCTCTGGCTGTGGGCAGGGGTGCCCCTGTGGTGACTGGGGCACCAAGCTCCATCTAATTATAAACCATTACTACAGTAACATTCTTATGCTTCTGTCCTTCTGAAGGGGAGGCGTCATGACGATGTGTCCTGTTCGCCTTAGAGACTGCTCATCGAGTCTCACCTTTCAAATGGCTGCTCGGATTCTGTCTCACTTCCTGAATCCTGCAAGACATCATCACCATAATCACTATCCTATAATAACAATAATAATATCCATAATGATGATGACGTGTTAGAGATTGACTCACTTGGACTTTGGTCTTCAGGGTCTCCATCTCTTCCTTCAGCTTGTCCAGCTCAGTTTCCAAGGTAACCACTCGTCTCTCTCTCTCCTCCAGAACTGCCTCCAGTTCAGTAATCCGACCTGAGGTCAGCATCTGGAACAGAGTAGGGTTAGAACCCTGTTACCATCATGCTCCACCATCAATACTACTGTACCATGGACAGTACCATTACACTACACCATCAGTACTAATGTTCCATGGACAGGACCGTACCGTTAGGTCTATGGTAAAACAGGTAGTACCATCGTACAACAGGATTAATACTCTGATAATACATTGTGTGTGTGTGTGTGTGTGTGTGAGTGTGTGTATTACTGTGGTGTCTTCCTGTGTTTGAGAGTCTGGTGTGGTCATTCCTTCAGACTCCTTCACTCTGGAAAACAACAATGAAAACACACAATAAAAACTGCTGTAAATACTTGGGCTTTTCTTGGCTAGTGTTAGTTTTCTTGAGCTAGTGTTGGCTAGTATTGGCTTGTTGTAGCTAGTGTTGACTAGTATTGGGTATTGTTAGCTAGTGTGAGCTAGCGTGTTAGCATTAGCTAGCTTTAGTGTTGGCAAGTGTTAGCTAGCTTCAGCTAGTGTTAACTTGTGTTAGAGTTAGCTACTGTTAGCTAGCTTCAGCTAGTGTTAGTGGGGAGCATGTGAGGCATACCCGTTTGAGGAGAGAGAGGCGGAGGGGATGTTCTCCAGGTTCTTCTTCAGATGCTGTACCTCCTCCTCCAGGGAGGTCACCTGCTGCTCCCTCTCCTGCAGTCTGACAAACCAACAGACCAGAGGTTAGACATCTAGAAGATAACAGGGGTTAGATGTCAGAGGTTACACGTTTAGAGGTTAGAGGTTAGATGTTTAGAGGTAACAGGTTTAGAGGTTAAAGGTTAGATGTTGAGAGGTTACAGGTTTAGAGGTTAGAAGTTCAGAGGTTACAGGTGAGAGGTTTAGAGTTACAGGTTTTGAGGTTAGATGTTCAGAGGTTACAGGTTCAGAGGTTGAACAGGATCCTACCGAGTATTCAGCTCCTCCATCTTGGATGAGACGCCAACCTGTTGAGGGGAAGATACTGACATCACTGTTGCATGTAACCATGGAAACCCACACACAGCCAGTGGTTGTGTTTTGAGCGAGGTCATACCTGTGGTTCTGGTTGCTCCAGTCGGGCCTTGAGAGCCTGCAGCTCCTCCTGAGCAGAACCCAAAGAACCACGGAGCTCTGGAACACAAACCAGGTAGTATTTAGTTTGCTGACATTTCACAAACACAGCTAGCACAATGTCATGCTAACATGCTAGCACTTATCACTACTTCATGCTAACAGCTAGGGCCCATAAGCTCATTGGCTGGAGGCTTCCCTGACCTGCAATCGTGACCTCATGCTGCTGGGCCTGAGTCAGACTCTCCTGCAGGCTAGCAATGACATCACCGCACCTCCCCAGCTCCTCCTGCATCTCCTTCTGCCGCTGCTGATGGTCACGCTCCTTCTCTACATGGGTCAGCTGCTCCATGGGAGGAGGAGAGAGATAGAGGAAGGAGGGGAAAGACAGAGGGAGAGGAGTGAGAGAGAGGAGACATATCCCATAATAGTATTCTCTATGTTCAACACTAGAACATCTAATAATAATGCATACGATACATCCCATAATAGAGACAGACCTGTGTCTGGGCCAGCTGCTGCTCCATGGAGGACAGTTTGTTCTCCAGGCTCCTCCTGCGCTCCTCACTGCTCTGCAGAGCATCCTTCCTCCTGCTCAGCTCCCCCACCTCCCTCGCCCCACGTAGCACCTCCTGCCGCAGACGGGCCAGCTCTGCATTCTGCCTGCAGGGACACAGCACAACCATACAACCTTCCAGAACCATGTAGAACCTGAGAGGCCTGTCAGAACCAGATCCTCCCTGAACCATGTAAAACCAGAGAGGCCAGTCAGAACCAGAACCTCCCTGAACCAGGGAAGCCTGTCAGAACATCCATATGAATAACTAAAACTAAAACCATGTAGAACAGACAGAGAGACAGACAGACAGGCGATAAGACAGAGAAGCAGGCAATCAGAAAGACTGGCAGTCAGACAGGCGGTCAGACAGACCTGCTCTCTGCCTGGCTGGTGGCCTGGTTCAAGGCATCTCGAAGGATGGAGTTCTCCTGGGTTAGTCTGGTGAGCTGCCCACTGGGCCCGTTCTCCAGTTGCTCCTGGAGACTACACACCTGTCCAGAGAGTCCACACAGTACACACTAGTACCAATTCATAGTAATACACACTAGTAAACATTAACCAGTTGACTATCTGTACAAGTAAACACTAACTAGTTGGTTGTCTAGTCAGATTAATTCTGACTACCACAGTACTGACCAGTACTGCTGCGTCATACTAAAGCAAGTCGTCAACAAAACGAAGTTAACTAAACTCACTACTAACACGTCAACCTTGAAACCACCACAGGGATGACATCCTTGCAATGACCTCTGACCTTGAGCTGGAGCTGCTGTGTCAGAGTGGCTTGGGTGTGGCCACTGGCCAAGAGCTCCGCCCTCAGACCCGCCTCCAGGGACCGCATCTTGGAACGCTCAGCGCTGACTTCCTGTGGGACAGGAAGCTGTGAGCGAGGTAAACACACTAACCTTAACCCTATTCCTCAACATGGGTTCTATATCCTGGTATGATAGAACAGGATATGATAAGAGAAGGTCCCTGGCTGAAAACCTTATTTATACAATTGTTACAAATTGTTTACACAATTAGTTAGCCATATTCCCCACAATACTGCAGAACAATACTGCAGTACCGTGCTTGAGCACCAGAAAGAAAGGTTCCCCTCGAGTCAGGCCGTGGCTGTACCTGGGTGAGGTCCCGGAGCCGGGCCTTAGCGGCACTCGTATCTTTCTTTTCGTTGTTCAGCTGCTTTTCCTTCTCCTCCAGCTTCTTCTTCAGAGCAGCCACAACATCTGGTTCTCCAGACGTCTGAAGACCAGGAAACAGGCTCAGTTACCCAGGACTAGGATTAGGTGTTGGCACTACCAAGGCCATAGTAGGCCAGAGGTCAAGCTCAAAAGTCAGACAATCTCAGCGCTGATCCTGGTTAATGCAGAGACCCACCTTCTGCTGCAGGGCCTGGATCAGTTTCTGGACCTCCTTCTGGCTCAGTACTGCCTCGGTGATGGAGGACAGCAAGGTTTTGTAGCGCAGTTGGACCGGCGGTGGTTCTGCAACACAAACACCACTGACACTAAGGAACAAGGAATGGCTCTTTGGGAAATCAGGTTATTTCCATTTTGACAATAGTCAAACGACATATATAGTTGGAGGACAATGTAAAGAAAACTCTATGTAGCTATAAAATACCCAAAATGTCGGGGTTTTTTTGTTTTTAGGTTCAGTGTTCTCAAAAAGACGAGTGAAATCACTAAATCATCTTGACTTTACAGAAGCTGTAGCTGGCCCTCATTTCACTAACAGCTCATCAGTATAATCTGCCTCAGAGCAGCTCTTTCGCTCAAAGGCTTCAACTGACTGGAGTGGTGCTGATCAGTACGGGGCTTCTGGTTTCACTATGACCTGAAGTCTTCCTTTGGCATATCAACCACATGGGAACACATTCTAAACTTGGGGCTAGCTATGTCTGTAGCAGCTAATGCTAATGCTACCGACCAGGTCCAGCCTTGGCCTTCTTGGCAGGCATGTCCATCTTTGGCTTCTCCCCCGTGTCAGAAGCAGGATTGCTAGGTGCAGAGCCCATGGCAATGGTCTCCTTGGCAACCACTGCAGCCTCAACAGCAATCACAACAGTTTCCTTAGTAACTGTTTCTGCAGCTGAAACTGGCTCCGACTTCCCAGATCTCTTCTTTTTCTTCTTCTCCTTCGGGGAGGAAGTGGGGGCAGCTTCAACAGAGGTCATGGGCGGGGCTTCAACAGAGGTCATGGGTGGAGCTTCAACAGAGGGCATGGGCGGGGCTTCAACATAGGTTGTGGGAGGGACCTGAGAGGCAGTGAGAGGGGTCTCAACCGATTCTGGGGCAACAAGCAGGCCAGGTTCAGCAGCAAGTGGGGATACTGCAGGTCCAGCAGCAGGTTCTGGGTCTGACTCTGGCTCACTGGTTGAAGCCACGGCCGGTTCTAGGTCGGCTGCTTCCAAGAGCTCTCTCTTCTTGGTTCTCCTCTTGTCCAGAGTCTTCTCCTTCCTCCTGCGGTCAGACCGCTGGGTCTGGGTTCTGCTGATCTCCCGGCGCTGCTGGTCCAGAGCGTCCTCATAGGATGTCTCCCTCATAGAGACCAGCGACACCAGAGCCATACCCACGGCTGACACCACCATGAACCCACCAAACACCAGCATAGCTAGGGTCTGGGGGTCCCACGCATCCATACTGCGAGTATTAGGTGTACTGGGAGGACTAGGAGGCTGGGAGGACTGGGATACTGGGAGGACTGGGAGGGCTGGGAGACTGGAAACACAACACAACACACTGTCAAATACCACAGATCCACATACAAACACATCACAACACAACAAACAACACACACACACACACACACACACACACACACACACACACAGATCCAGAACACTGTATAGCTGTATAACTAACAGAGCTGTGGATTCTAGAAATCAACCCATGATGTATAACATACTTAGTGACATGGTTATCGTTACCCTGTCCACCTTCTATCTGAAGCTTGTGATGTACTAGTGTGCTTCCTGTACAGGCCTACATTATATCATATAGTTGACTTATTCCACTGTTCTTTGTTAAATGTTGTAATAATATAATAAATAAACAAAAATAGTTTAAAAGTCAGCAGAGTTTGACTTCAGGTGAAAACAGTCCTAGAAGAGTACAATTACTAATATTTCATAATAAAGCAACAAACAACAACAAAACTTTAACGTAAGGTAGACCCTCACACCGCTGGTCTAAAGGCATACCCTCAAATTGCTGGTCTAAAGGTAGACCCTCACATTGCTGGTCTAAAGGTAGACCCTCACATTGCTGGTCTAAAGGCAGACCCTCACACCGCTGTTCTAAAGGTAGACCCTCACATTGCTGGTCTAAAGGCAGACCCTCACACTGCTGTTCTAAAGGTAGACCCTAACATTGCTGGTCTAAAGGCAGACCCTCACACCGCTGTTCTAAAGGTAGAGTCTCACATTGCTGGTCTAAAGGTAGACCCTCACATTTCTGGTCTAAAGGCAGACCCTCACACCGCTGGTCTAAAGGTAGACCCGCTCGTGATAGAGGCGCAGAAGAGTCGACGTGTCTTAACGGACAGTTAACCCTTTGAGCTCCTGCCTGAAGTGAGCAGCCTCCAGAGCCGCCTCACTGACATGACTCAGAACATGGAGTCAGCTGGTTACGGACCAGTGAAACAGACGCGTTGTGTTCGGACAGGTTGATGGTCCACCTTCTACAGACCGCTACCTCCGAGAAGACCGGGCATTGAAGACGGGCATTGATCAGGGCAGGATTTCGGTCGCTAAGTGTAAGAGTGTTGTGTTTCAGCCTCTGAACACCAGATGAGGTGTTTTATTGGTCGAACCATCTAGTTGTGTAATGCCAATCCGAGTTGGATTGCATCCCTGGTGATGCAGCCCCTGAGGTTCCTTCTTTCTGTTGAGCTCAATGTTTAATCAAAGAAACGCACTATGAACACCGTTATAATATCCCAGGAAAGTTGAAATAGTTATCTCCTCAACGTTGTCAAATCAACTCGTGTTTAATCATTTAGTTATTAGCAGTTATCTCATACGTTTTGACACTTATTTGCAGTATTCAAATTTGCAGGAGGACGTCCCTGTTATCAAGGTATAGAGATGACGCCCTGCAGTCAGAATGTGTCTTCTAAAAACTATCAGGAAAGTGTGATGGTCAAAGTGTCTCTTACCTGCTGAGGTGGAGGAAAGTTTCCAGAACAGTGTGTGAGTCGTGGCACTTTCCCTGCTCTCCGAGGAGAGGCGGGACCTCGGCCCGTCATTGGTCAGCGTGTCTGTCACTCAAGGACCTTTAAACCAACCCCGTCATCCTAACATGTAGCTGCCGATAATAATATAATATATAATGATGTCCAAATTATATAAACCTTGCTTACATTGATACTCATCGATTGAACAGGCAGGTGTCAACATTGCCCCCCCCCCCCCACCACCATTTGTACTTGTTATGCCGACATTGTGAAAGTCTCCCAAGTCTCCCCCAATAAGACGCGTAGGCACCCATGGGTTCTTTGAAGATGCTTGGAAAATAACTGCCTGTGTTTTAAATCAAAAACTTTGCTGTTTTCCATCAGTGTACATAATGTTATTCTCACAGCTCTGCTGCAGCGTGCATGTGGTGTGGGCGGGACTTAGCCCTGGAGCAGCGCTATTGGCTGATCCTGAGGCCCTTGTTCTGAGATGGAATGTTTCATCCATCCGACGAGTAGACAGACAGATGGACAGACAGACAGCCAGTCCAACAGTCAGCAGACCGACACAGAGCAAACATAGAAAAGAAACGCTGTAATTAAAAAGAAAAAGGCACCATATCTCTCTTTAAAACAACCTGGTGGCTGCCGGCAGAGGGCAGTGTCTCCTAGTTCGATCACTGAGTTTGATTGGCGTGGGACATGGACATTATGGACAAAGCACAAAGTCGTAAAATCAGATTAATATTCTATCCCAAATAAAAAGCTCAAAGAACAATCAACACGAGTATCGGCTCATCTGACTCGACTACTCAGGACTGATCGTGACCTCGACACTCCGCTGCTCGCCCTGCCCTGCACCAGGCTACATCACGTGAAGTAGGCTAGCTGCTCCAGCTTAGCTTAGCTCTTAGCTATGTCTACAACCTCTAAAGTTGTACTGGGAGTATCTGTGCTTCTGACGCTGAGCACCGTGGCCGGGGTGCACATTAAGCAGAGGTTGGACCAAGAGGTAAAGAACCACCAAAAAAGCTTAGCATTAGCAACAGCATTAACAGTTTACTAGCATTGTGCTAACGAGCTGCCCGTTGTCTTCAACGCCCTCAGCTGTGGTCAGTGGTGGGACCTACTGGTCCTCTGGAGCGACCGTGTGACGTCACAACATGACCTGTTAACCATGTTCTGTACCACCGTTGACTGGCTTTAGCCTAGCAGCTTACACTTCTACTTATGTGTGGTGTTTGGAAGTATAAGTCCCTTACATAGGATCTTAAAAGCCTCTGTTATTTCTGAGGTTCTCTGACGGGTTCTCTTTGGGGTTCTAGCGGCTTCATCAGGGGGTTGTTCGGGACCTGGAGCGCTTGGAGCGGAAGAGGGAGAACCTTCGACTCCTGGACCAGCAGAGGGTCCTGACCCAACAGCTGGAGGCCCAGAGGAACCAGAGGGAGGCCCAACACAACCAACACAACCACCACTAACCCAGGTATAAGACACCCAGTCTGCAACTGGGACTGCCCTCTGATCCCAGTACACCCACAGTCTTCTACTCGTGGTACTGGGAGCTGCCCAGTACAACCGCAGTGTCTTACTGGTTCTACTGGGAGCTGCCCAGTACACCCACAGTGTCTTACTGGTTATATTGGGAGCTGCCCAGTACGTGGTTGTACTGGGCACAGTTTTTTACAGATGTGTGTGTGTGTGTGTGTGCGTTTGCTGTACGTTTCCTGTGCAGGGGTGTGTGTGCAGGTCCATGTGTTATGTCCAGGTATTTGTTGCCTGTCCAGGTGCGTGTTAACGTTAACCAGGTGTATGTGTTAACCGTGTGTGTGTGTCTTGCCTGTCCAGGTGAGACTGAAGCATGGAGAGCAGCAGTGACCAGCTGGTGGGGGAGAACGAGGAGTTGTGCACGTCAGCCTCTGAGGGCCTGGAGGAAGGGGAGGTGGAGGGGGAGACAGTGCTGATGGTGGAGTCAGAGGACCAGGGCTCCGTGGACCTCTCCCATGAGCAGAGCGGGGACTCCCTCACTAGCGACATCGGGGAGGAGGGGGAGGGAGGCTGGGCGTGCGAGGACATGGCATTCTACTGCGATAGGTGTCACAAGTGGATACCCTCGGGTACGACCCCTTACCTGTCATCACATTACCTGTCCCCAGGGTCTTGTAGACCTGCACAAGGTTTACCTGTTACCTGTGAGATGGTTACCTGTCCACCTGTCTCACCTTTCTACACCTGGCTATTCTCACCAAGTAACTCTCTGCAAGTAACTCTGCAAAAGATACCTGTCTACCTGTCCCCCATTCTACCTGTCTACATGTCTCAAATGTCTCGCATGTCTACCTGCTCTACTTGTCCCCCATTCTACCTGTCTACATGTCTCAAATGTCTCGCCTGTCTACCTGCTCTACCTGTCTCACCAGTCTACCTGTCTCCCCAGTCTGCCTGTTTCACGTGTAAACCTGTCTACCTGTGTGACCCACCAGGCCAGCTCAGAGGGGAGCAGCCCAGCTACCTGAAGGGAGATAACTTCTTCAAGTTCATCTGCTGCAGCTGCTCCGAAGACGGCAAGGAGAGCTTTGAGAGGATGAGACTCACCTGGCAACAGGTAACCATAGCAACAAGTACCCAACAGCAACAGGATGAGACTCACCTGGTAACAGGTGACCTTAGCAACAGTATGAGGCTAACCTGGCAACAGGTACCCATATCAACACAAAAACCTTAGTTCTAGGTGGTGAGGTACGAGGGGGTGTGTCTTGTGTATTTCAGAGGGGCGTGTTTTGTGTGGAAGTGTATTTCACAGGGGCGTGTCTTACGTGGAAGTGTATCTCGGAGGGGCGTGTCTTGTGTGAAGGTGTATTTCAAAGGGGCGTGTCTTGTGTGGAGGTGTATTTCAGAGGGGCGTGTCTTGTGTGGAGGTATATTTCAGAGGGGCGTGTCTTGTGTGGAAGTGTATTTCAGAGGGGCGTGTCTTACGTGGAAGTGTATCTCAGAGGGGCGTGTCTTGTGTGGAGGTGTATTTCAGAGGGGCGTGTCTTACGTGGAAGTGTATCTCAGAGGGGCGTGTCTTGTGTGGAGGTGTATTTCAGAGGGGCGTGTCTTGTGTGGAGGTATATTTCAGAGGGGCGTGTCTTGGCTTCTAGGTGGTGATGTTGGCCATGTACAACCTGTCACTGGAGGGAACTGGTCGTCAAGGTTACTTCAGATGGAAGGAGGACATCTGCGCCTTCATAGGGCGACACTGGACCTTCCTGCTGGGCAGCAGGTGAGGTACCATTGGTACACATACTGGTACAGACATGGTACACACATACTGGGACATATTAAGCCTTCTCTCACAGTACTGAGATATAACTGTACAACTACTGACAGTATAACTGAGGTAGTACTGTATGTTGTATGTCTTGGCACTTAGCCAGAGATGTTGTATACTAGCAATGGTTAATCTAGAAATTGAAATGCTTGAAACATGTGCTGGTGACTTTCTTACTATGACAAATGTACTCTTTGTAAGTCGCTTTGGATAAAAGCATCTGCTAAATGCCCTAAATGTAAATGTAGTACTGACACTATAACAGTACTACTGAGGTAGTACTGACAGTATAACTGGGGTAGTACTGACAGTTTAGCTGTGGTAGTACTGACAGTATAACTGAGGTAGTACTCACAGTATAACTGAGGTAGGACCACTGGCTCCATGCAGGAAGAAGACCATCACGTGGTGGAGCACAGTGGCTGGCTGTCTGTCGGTTGGCAGCCCTGCCTTCTTCCGCTCCGGGGCTCAGGAGTTTGGAGAACCGGGCTGGTGGAAACTAGTCCAGAACCGCCCCCCCACCCTGCGACCCGACCTGGACAAAACCACCACCAAGACCAAAGGTAGTCCTGGACTTTACTGTGCTACATGCAGTGTAGTGTACCTCTTGTTGCTCGTGTAGTTTGCCTCTTTAACCTGTTAACTTGTCGTCCATAGTGTCGAAGCCCACCCTGGAGCCGACCATCACGGTGGAGGGTCTAAGGAAGCGTGGAGCCAGGAACCCTGTGGAGAGCGCCATGCAGCTGAAGGAGAAGCGCTCGCGGACACAGGAGGCCAAGGAGATCCGGAGGGCCCAGAAGGAGGCGAGCTACACGGACCGCTCCTCCTCCTCCACCCCCGTGAAGCTGGGGGGGAGGGGAGGCCGGCGCCCCGACCTGCTCCTGGAGAAAGGGGAGGTGGTGGACTTCTCCTCTCTGAGTTCCTCGGACCGAACGCCCCTGACAAGCCCCTCGCCTTCCCCTTCACCCGACTTCTCCGCCCCCGGGACCCCAGCCTCCCACTCAGCCACGCCGTCCCTGCTGTCAGAGGCTGACCTCATCCCTGACCTCATGCCCCCCCAGGCCCTGTTCCACGGTGAGATGAACACTCCTCAGTTCACGCTAACCTTGGTTAGCTAGCAGCTAAACACTCATTGAACTTTGGTTAGCTAGCTGCTAAATACTTGTTGAACCTCAGTTAGCTAACAGCTAAACACTCCTTTAACCTCAGTTAGCTAGCAGATAAAAACGGCGTATGGACAAACGGATTGAAAGGGGAAATTGAGTTTTGACTTCCTGGCCCTTTCCTCTGCAGATGACGAGGAGCTGGAGGGGGAGGGGATGATCGACCCTGGTATGGAGTACGTCCCGCCCCCCAGCGCTGGCCACGCCC
>OMKQ01000504.1:0-16886 GCA_900302335.1 Phycis phycis
CAATTTACCAACATCAGTGCTAGCCTGGAGACCATCCTGATCACATGACCTCACGTTCTGTTTCACTATAGGTATCAGTCTGGACCTCTAGCCACCCACATCAATTTCTAGAAATAACAGTCTAATCAGGGCCAATCAGGAACTGTGTCATGGTTGATGACGTTGATGACGTGGCAAAACAAAAATGGTGTCTCCCAAAACAACAATAAGAAACGTTAACATTAGTAGACGAAACACAGCCATAAATTCAGTTATTGCTGAAATAATAATAACGATAATAATTATAATGATAATAATAATAATAATAATAATAATAATAATAATAATAATAATAATAATAATAATAAGAATAATAATAATAATTGCTGCTGTATTTCTGCTCAATACAATGCCAAAGGTTTATCAGGGTAACATTGCAATACTATTATAACAAGAAAAATACATAAATACATATGTGTATTGATGAGCCGTCCCACAATGCATCGGGGAGAGGGCCCGAGAACTGATCCCTGAGAAGTTCTCAGCCAGATCAGGGCAGTGTTTCAGCAATTGTGATGGCTGAAAGGACAATTTTCGGTCCACGTATTTAGCTTTGGATTTGGAAGCCTCAGCAATCAATCTTATACTTTATTATGATAAATAATGGTACTTTTTTCCCAATGGTTAAATTAATAGGCAATTCATTGAAAATGTGCAGGAGGTTGTGAATACCCAGGAAATACAAACCTGGCCACAAACTCTCAGTTTGAACTGTTTTTGCTTTAGTTTCATTGTAGTTTAGTCTTTGTCCTATAGATGTCCTCCTTGTTACCCTCAGCATTGATTGTTAAATCATCAAGTTTGGCTACTCTTGGCTACATCTTTGCGCTGATTACCTGTATGTTACATGTTCCCTGTTAGTTATTTTATTTTGTTTGTGCCAGTTCGTTAGAACAGTTTTTTTGCTTCTAATTCCAATTTCTTAAAGGACATTACTGGTAAGCTATGATCTCAGGTTAATTGTTGACATTGTCAATGTCAAGATGTAAATCAGCCATGATTTTTATTCGACTCACCCCCTCTCTGTGCATACGTGCGTTCTAAATTTGGGCAGCTAGCTAGTCATTGACATCAATTCTATTTAGCGTTTACTAGCTCCCATAGCTGTATCATTGTTTTGTCCAACACAAGTAAGAGCATACAAACTGCAATGGCTTGGTCTTTTTCTCCAATAGTGGCCTCAAACACAGAAGTCCCCAAGTTTTGATTCTGTGGTTACATGCTGCTGCACATGCTCACTGACTTACGGCTAATTATTAATCATTATTTTACTTAAAATCACAGTATATAAAGGGTAAAAGGGGCATTTAGCCGACGCTTTTGTCCAAAGCGACTTACAATCGGTACATTTGTGGGGTTCGACATGTGGACAGTTAGAGGAGGGGGGAGATCAAGGGGATCGAACCGCTGACCCTACGGTTAGTGGACGACCCGCTCTGTCCACCCGCTCTACCCACTGAGCTACTGGCAGCAAAAGGTGTCTTGCTCTCTGGTTTCACACGCATCCAACAATGTTTCTTAATGGGAAACCTGTCTATTCATGTACTATTAAATATCAAGAATATGTATTAAAAAAAAAGATAATACAGTGCAGTGCATATTTATTTTTAAATGAAGAGATAATTCCCCATATCTTCTTCAGTTCCCCATCTTGATAACCTATCCAAGTATCATTATTTGTATCCATTCCACAAGGATTATGTATTTCTACCCTTCTCCATCTATTGCATGTTTTCCAATTGTGTCATTAAGAAGGCAAAGACTAGGTGTTTTGGCCAAAGTGGCCTTGGTCATCCTTGTGTAGGATAGCCTTAGGACTATCCTACACAAGGATACAGCAAAATGTACAATAGTATCTGTTTATCCATTTAAATAATTTGCCCTTAGCTTTGGCTTCTCTAATTTTACAACCAATATCTGAAATTATACTCAACCTGTGGAGGACCTTTCGTTATTAATTTAATATGCCAAATCAATTTGCAACTTTCAACATTCTCAAATATTCACAATCGTCACTTTCTACTTTCCACAGCATTGTGTGCCATTTTGACGCAATACAATTGGTAAATTAAATAATATAAACAATCTTCTAGTTGACGCCTATGTAAATGTGAAAAGTCTTTGTGGGTCTCCAGGTTTGGTAAACATTTCAGCTTAGTATTACACAGAATGCTACGGGGACCATTTTTCGGTTACACCGGAACTACTACGGATAGTCTTTAATGCGGCACCGCGTCCGCGTTTCTTCCTCTTTTCCCTTAGCCACAGGAAGAAAATGGTACGAAGTCACACTTGTTCAAAGATATCTTCTAACATCTGTTTACTGAATATTGTAAACTATACGATTATTTGATTGTTTGCCATTTATGGGTTGTTATTGTTGTTTCGATTAAGTATTTATTTGAATGAAACTTACATTTTGTTAAATTGTCACTCGTTAGCATTCGCTTATTTCAGTAGCTTGATGCTAAGCTTGCTGCAAGCGAAGAATGGTAAGCTAGGCAACGTATGAATGACAATTTGTAGCAAAGTATATGCTGAAACTGAATGTCTTGCTAACATTTGATGAGTCGTTGGTATATTGAGCTTAATTGTTTTCTTGGCGGCCGGCTACCTGGCAAATAAGGTGGCTTGGTGGTACAGTATAACGCCAGGCCACAGGAGTTAAATTACAAGGCATATTTGTTATCCAAGACAACAATACCTCTGACTATTAAAGTTGCATAGTTGGTTTTGTTTTCTTCTCCCCGGTGTCTGATTCATGTCAAACCTGCATCTAGAGTCTTGTCGGTGATGTTTTCAACGCAAATGTCTGAACATATGATATTTCAATGATTCACACTATGTTACTGAGACACGACTCATCGTCTAAGTGCAGATGTTATCTCAAGAGTTAATTGTTTTTAATGTAAGTGTTTATCTGGTTTCAGACGAAGGGAACATCTTCCTTTGGAAAGCGTCGTAACAAGACGCACGCCCTGTGCCGGCGTTGCGGATCCAAAGCTTACCATCTGCAGAAATCTACCTGCGGAAAGTGTGGCTATCCCGAGAAGCGCAAGAGAAAGTGTAAGTAACTGCTATGCCACTTGGTCTGGTCTCGTGAAAACGTGATTAAGTAAATCTTTATCCCCGTCCACTTTTCCAAGTCCACTTCCCCTTATCCAACTTGCCTGCCACCAGTCACAAAATGTCCCAAATGTGTCTTGTATTACCCACCATTTGTGGTGATGGATACGTAGTCTAATTTCTTGTCTCCCATAGACAACTGGAGCGCTAAGGCCAAGAGGAGGAACACCACCGGCACTGGTCGCCTGAGGCACCTGAAGGTTGTTTACCGCAGATTCAGGTAAGCTCTTGTACTTCGGTTTGTAGTCAAGTTAGTGTGCTTATGTGCTGTTGTTTACTCATGCTACCAATTTGTTGTTATTGAACTGAAGTTTGACCTTATCAAATGTTGGACAAAACTGGATTTGCCTGTAGAACTTGCATATAGGGACTTAATTTCAGAATCAAATAAGCATTTTATTGAACACATGTAACAGTATCTCACCAGTGAACACCTGGCATCAGGGTCATTTTAACACACCCAAGACTCAAGTTTATCTGCCAATTGCTGCTTGCCAATGATGCATTAAAAATGTCTGAACAAATGAAATCCATGTGATATCAATGTTACACTGAGGTAAGCTTTGGGTTGGCACATTACAACTTGGTGTATTACTCATCTAATCAAACTAGTTGTTCCTAGAATCACGAGACTTTACCATGGCCTAATTAAATCTAATCGGGTTCCCATTTTGCTTAGTGTCTTATAACGTAAACCTGAAGTACATACAAATTGCACTGCTGACAGTGCATGTAGTTGGTATTAAACAGTTGTGAAATGTTAGTTGTATTGGATACTGAGTCAAAGGATTATTGCAGAATCAATGCAGCTTTCATGCTTGGACCATTTCTCCTGCTTTGCAGTAGTTTACCATTGAATCTTTGGAACCTTTTCCAAACTTAATTTCCAAATTTTTTTTTCTCCAGGAATGGATTCCGGGAAGGTACCACTCCTAAACCCAGACGTGCTGCCGTGGCTGCCTCCAGCTCATCCTAAAATACAGAGTTTTTGTTTAAATAAACGTGCTGTTGAATAGATTTTTCTCATTTTGTTTGCATATGTGCCATCAACTTCACATTGAAGATAGTTTCTCTTCACAATCAATGGCTCACAACAGAAGTGTGACTCTGAAGCCGTCCTGTCTTGGAATAGGTTATGCCTGTACAAATATAGGTACCGTCTTATACATGGCAGCCGGGCACCTACAAGTAAAATGTTGTGCTATTTATGAAACAGGTTTTAACGTATCGTCCACCCACATGGCTGGGGGTATATGGCTTTCTGAAGGACTATTTAGGTATATCTTGGGCTCATCTGGAATGTTAAAGCTCGGATGGTGGATCAACGAGTTGTCAGTGATTCAGGTAGACCTAATTTGTTGACTACTGGACTAACAAAGTACATTTTTACCTTTCCTGTATTTTGAAAAGGCTATGATTTGGATTCTGTATGTGATAACTTGCAAAGCAAATATACGTATATTAGATGTTGAAATCCAATAGACTTGCATACCCTTTCACTCACTATCAAACCATTTTCATAGGTGTGTAGTGATCTGTAGATCTTTGTACTTTCAAGCCAGCGTAGGTATGCACTCCATAATACTGCATTATACGCAGCAGCACAGTTGTGACTTTTACTATGATCAGGATGTCCTTCAGCTCATACGTATGACGCACATTTCGAGGACTGCCTCTTTCACCTACATAACATTGCAAAAATCCGGCACACCCTATCTCAAAAGGATGCTGAAAAATTTGTCCATGCGTTTGTTACATCTCGGCTGGACTACTGCAGCTCCCTATTATCAGGCTGTTCCAATAAGTCTCTAAAGACTTTACAACTGATCCAGAATGCTGCTGCTCGTGTTCTGACGGGAACCAGGGAAAGAGATATAACTCTCATATTAGCTGCTCTACACTGGATCCCTGTAAAATAAAATCCTTCTAACCTACAAAGTTCTTAATGGTCAGCATAACATCTATCATCTACCTGACACAGACACAGTCTACGTTCAAGAGTAAACTTCCTCTTCGAAAAAGCTTATACTTAAGACTGTTCCAGTTAACACTGAACCACTACTATGTCATGTTGTGGAAAAAACAAGAAGGGACACTGGCGCGGGAGACGACAGTGATGCTGAATGAAATTGCCTGAGGTAGCTTAACCCAAAAATATCAAAGTTTAATATTCAGTTGTTAACAAGTGAACAGGCACAGCTCAACAGAGAGCAATACACTTGAAGTGCACACTGAAGTGCGCGCCAAGTACTGTTGGCAGGTGCCTTTTATACGTATGGTGGACGCCTGGTGCTCTCAGCCCGACCTTGAAGAGATGCTAAAATACGACTTGACCCAGAGATAGACACCACTCTCCTGCCTCATCCCATTCAGAGAGTCTGTGAGAGTCTCTGTTTGTTCCCGAGGCCTCTGGATAGGTCTCATCACAACACTGCTGTGAGCATTGTTGTATATGAAATGCGATGCACACGGTAGCATAATAATATAGGTGTTTGGAAAGCCTAATCCTCACGCAGACGTTATATAAACCGCTGCTCAGACGGAGCTCTACACGTCCACATACCTCGCCGCCTGTTTTCCTTCGTCGTGACATCGAACGGCCTTGGAAAAGGCACTTTGACGTCACACAGACTAACAAAAACATAGTATAATATAATATAGTACAATATTATTTGAGCAACACTGACAAAATAGCATAGATTAATATGTACGCTATCATATAAGATATATTACCACGTAAGGAACACAAAAAGGTTGTGTTCACTTGCTCTTTAAAATATCATAGTTTTCTATTTCAATTCCAATGCTGTCTGATAACCACAAAGTGTAAGAGGACGACTACAGATGTGTACTTTATTTATTTATTTATTGTACTCTCTAGGAACGGAGGCAGAGCATGTGCTGAAGACATTCCATTTCAATTATGAATGAAATGACAGTGATCATGACAGTCTTGGAAGAATTGGATGCCTACTTTGTACCAAAAGTCAACATAATTCATGAGTGTGCCCATTGCCATCAGGTCTGCCACAACCCGGTGAGTCAGCTGAAGAATTATTAGGAACTTGCATGAGCTAGCCAACTGTAATTTTACATAAATGGTAAATGTAAATGGTGTGAGAGTCTTAACAGGTGAAAGGACAGGTCAATGAGTAAGGTGCATCCATTGGCACTTAGCCGCAAGTGGCCAACAGGGGCAAAAGTGCAGCATACCATACAGGCAAACAATGAACTGAACCACTAAACAAGGTCAGAAAAGTAATGAGGGTATATGAGAAATTATTCTATTCATTCTAACTATTCATAGCGACATGCAATAGGAGAGTGTATGTTCCTATCTCCCAGAAAGACACAAGGCTTGATTAGTAGGCTTTATGCTTTCATACTGAAACTGGAAATACAGATACTGTATGTATTGTTCTGTACATTAATCTGTTCATCGTGTGTGTTCATGAGACATACTGTGTGTGGAGTGCGTGTGGTTGATGGCTGCGTGTGGTTGATGGCTGGTGCGTGTGGTTGATGGCTGAAGCAGCCAACTTGGTTAGGGGGCTGGGTGATGCGCACACTTCCTTGTGCATTGAGCTATCATTGTGTACAGGTTAAGTCAGCCACACACACTCAAAATAAATTATTACTGTCAGTGTTTTGGGAGCTTAGCTTTGAACGCCAATTTAGCTCACAATGAAGGTTATCATGAGTAGGTTTAACAGTTTCTCTGAGATCTCAGTACAGCTCTTTGTCATTACCATTATTCAACTAGGAGGAATTGTTATTGTATATTCTAATTGACAAATCCTAATCAGTTAGCTGAAATGATAAAGGATGTACAGTTGCTATGGAAGCGCATGGCCACAGAAAAATTGTATGGAAGTCAAGGGATACTTTCATGGCAGGGTTTGTCCAATTAAAATATCATTATCAAGACACGTGTAATTTGTTGAAAATGTTAATGGGTACAAGACTGTAACGCCAGTCAGCATTAGTTAACTGGCGTAAAGTATGGCGAAAAGCAGTGTTTTACATAAAAAAAAATCTAATTGAAAATAAAGAAACACATAAAGAAACGAATGTATTTACCCACCTCAGGCGTGAAGCATGAGGTGAGCATGACTTATCCACGATTGGCTACTGCCACTTGACGGAGAAAGTTGAAAACGTCTCAATTGCAATTTATATGAAAGATTTCAATCACCACAACAATAACGATATGTTTTTTCATATTATTATATTTCAACATAAATATACTGTTGTCGCTTATAGGGAGCTTTGAGGGCGGTTCCTTTTTCTGCGCGTCATCACCATTTTGACCATTTTGTTGTCCAACCAGGAAATGGTTTAATCCTCCATCAGATTGGATTTGGTTAGCTGCCGCATTAGTTGTATTCCTTATCGTTAAAGTTAAGGTAAGATTATAACTAACGAAAATAATGTACAGATTTTCAAAGATCTATCGTTAAGGAATTAATCCGGTTGATTGTGACAGTGGAACATATTTAACAAATCGCTTTATTTTTGCGTTGTATAGGTGTTGACAGCAAGTTAGCACTAGAGGCTAGCTGTCGTACCTAGTGCGAGCAGATGGGAAGCTACATTGCTTTTCCAGCAAAGGAGACATCAGTTGCAGTGAGCTGGTGACCTACTTAGAGAATCCCATTGTTTGTATTTCATTGCAGATACATCTCTGATTTAAACTGCAAGCTGTTAGTTCGTCTTAAATTAATAACCGCAAACTGACAGCTGTTTGGCTTTTTTAAATGGGACTGAAGTTATTCGACGACTCTAGATCTACGCTAACAAAATGTTATTTAAATCTGTTGGGACTATTTCATCGGCTTACTTGTTTTTGTCACTGATCATGTTGCAGCTGATGCTCCAGGATATTGTATTACGCACTGTGCTGCCCGACCTATTAAATATTATGAGGTATTATGATATAAATATTATTTGCTAAGCTTCATTTGACATACCTCCATATGCTATTTTTGTTAACGTTGTATGTAAGTAATCTGCTAAATCTATGATTAGCCTACAAAAGGAAGAGTGATGTTTTTAGTAGTCATCCAAATGGTAACAACAAACTCAACGTTTAAATATGATGCCACACTTTGTGGGAAGTTTATAGTTGTATTGTAGGTCCTTTATTTTCCCAATTTCAACCTTCTTTACATTGACAGTTGAGTAGTAGCCATGACAACACTGGACGATAAGCTCCTGGGGGAGAAGCTACAGTACTACTACAGCAGCAGTGAAGACGAGGGCAGTGAAAATGAGGACGAGGAGGGGGAGGCCAAGACCATCCGTAACCCTGATGTGCTGGAGCCAGAGATAGACTACAGCCCAGATGGGAGTGCCGTGAACACAGGTTACTAATGCGACCTGGTTTCTCACTGCGATATTGATGTTCTATAAAGTCATTTAGCAGACACCTTCATCCAAAATGATTTGTAGTGAATTCTATATTTTTTTTAAATGCATGTAATTTAACAACAGGTAAGTGTTATGCATCTTGCTCAGGGATGCCTATAGTTACCCTGTGGACTTTACGGTTCAACCTGCAATCATTCGGGTCTCATTCAGTCTTCACACCCTCATCACTTGACTGTCCTACCTTAATCTCGGATCCAGAAGTTCGACAATGCTATAGCTAAACTTCTGGGGGGCTACACAGCACCTGTGCTTAGAACCAGAAATTGTGAGGGGCAAAGTTATGCATTGTTTCCTGTTTTGTCATGGATACTTTCTTTTGATACTACACGTTTGATTTGAACCAGCTATAGGAAAAGTTTAGTTTACCTGTGTGTGCCAAGTTTGTGTTAGCTGTTGACCAAGGAGGGACAATGGGAAGCAAATGGGTCACAATGGGTCATCTTCTGGACTGAGATTAATGGTAAACCATATCAAGTTTGTTGTGGTTCCGCTTTCCGTTTCCAGTGGAGACCCATTCCATGTAACGCACATCTACATATCCGTGCCTCCTCCAACTAAATTGGTCAAAATACATTTGAAGTGAAAGATCCGGTTAGATTGTCTTTTTAGACCAATCCTGCACCCATAATATCTTAATTATAATGTGTTGCAATACCAAATTCTGCTACAAATGTGAGATTTAATTGCCATCAAGAGACGCAATCTGTTCCTCAGGCCCAAAGGGGGTGATCAATGATTGGAGGAAATACAAGCAGCTGGAGGTGGAGCAGAGGCAGGAGCAGAAGAAGGAGATGGAGCGGCTGATCAAGAAGCTGTCCATGACCTGCCGCTCAGACCTCGACCTTGAGAAGGACAAGGAGAAGCAGAAGGAGCTTCAGGACAAGATCAATGGGAAAGTAAGTCACACAGAAAACATGCTACATGGTTCGCCAACATCATCCAATAAACCAACAGATTATGTTTTTGTTTTCCACCTGCATTTTTCTTTTCTTTTCTGTCTCAGGGAAAAGCATTTCTGCGGAGATATGAATAGCGGAAGCACGCTGTATGCTATTTTTTATTTTAATACAAATAATATATAAGAATTAGACCCTGCTTTTAATAATGGAACTAACTAACTTTGAACAATGTGTAGTTTCCCAAAACATGTTAATCATTTGATTCATATAATTACATTTAGTCGTTTTCACAATTCTCAACTGCACATTCACCCCATCTCAATAACTTATCAATAACTTTATTTTTTCTTAATTAACCTTGTTTTAATGAATTTAGAATAATTATGGATGTATTATTACGGGAACAGCAGCTTAGAATTAGAGTTTAACCAAACAATGGCTCACTTGGCCACAGTAAAAAGTACCGGGTCTATTAAAATAAATCTAAACAGCCAAGCTCAATGTTTGTATGTATTGATGGAGGAAAACCTCCTAATAGTTTAGTCCCAGTTCACAGTTCAACTGGTGGTGTGATAAAGAACACATTAGTAACAAGAGGGCTGACTGTAGTGAGGCACGTTGCAAAATGTCACTTTTCAGCTGCAATTTAAAATGTGATTATAGATATGTTTTTATAAGAACTATTTGTACATGAAAATGCACATGCATTTCAAATGTGTGTATATCCATTCTGCGCAGATGACCATGCAGGAGTACAACATGCTGCAGGAGCAGGAGGATGATGAGGACTTCCTGCAGCACTATCGCATGCAGCGTATTGAGCAGATGCGCCGGCAGCTCTGCCGTGGCAAGCGCTTTGCGCAGATCTTTGAGCTGGCAAGTGGTGAGGACTTCCTTGAGGCCCTGGACAAAGAGGACAAGAGCACCTTGGTGATGATCCACATATATGAGCCTGAGGTGGTGGGCTGTGAGGCCATGCGCGGCAGCCTGCTGTGCCTGGCGCAGGAGTACCCGCTGGTCAAGTTCTGCAGTGTGCGCAGTGCGGCCATCAGCACCAGTGCCCTGTTTCGGGGTAGTGCCCTGCCTGCGCTGCTGGTGTACAAGGCCGGCGACCTGATTGGTAACTTCGTGCGGGTCACTGACCAGCTGGGGGAGGACTTCTTTGCAGTTGACGTGGAGGCACTGCTGCAGGAGTATGGCCTTCTACCGGACAAGCCCGCCACTGCCATTCCCAAGACCATCCGCAATGGTAATATCGTGCAGCACCATCGCAACGACGATGATGACTCTGACCTGGATATAGACTAGCGTCCCCCTTCCATCTTATTCACCCACTGTACTCACATGAAGTACATATGAATAATTTAGCATAGACCCTTTTATGTTTTTGAAGACCATTAGTGATGTTCAAGCTTGATGCTGATCAATGACATGATGACGCGAAGAAACGACACAAAGAAATTGACGCAAAAATCTGTTCTGTTGTGTCATTAACTCCATTATAAACTTAATATTGAATAAGCGTTAATATTCACCTAATAACAAGGAGCTCTTGTCATGCAAATTATGGTGCTAAATAGGTTCCATTTGTTTCTGTGGAGCTTTCTATCTTTATTTATTTGTGTTAGTTTGTTTTGTTTAGGGTTATGTGCAGGTCTGTTTCACTGTTTTGAGGTATAAATCATACTGGCTGCATACCGCTAGTTTTATAACTTTTATATGTGTTTGGCGATTCAAAATTTGTTATGGTAATAGAGAAAATAAAAGATTTATTTGAAGATGGTCACCTGGGCTTTTTGTTTTTTTACATTTAGTTTGTTAGAATGTTGTTTCTACATTTCCTGTAATTTTACTCTACAGCAAATTAATCCCATTTCTTATTTTGTTATTTCAAGTCTTTAAAACGTTTCAAGTCAAACTGGTAGCAAGGCTGCGGCCGAAGTCTTAATTGCTTAAGAAGGTCCCTGAGTGAAGCGCCGGATGGATCTACGTGGCTGACGTAGCAGAGGGCACTGGACCATCCTTTACGGAAGGAAATTAGACAATTAGTGACGTATCAATCGGCCGTTCACGAAAACGAACGATAAACATGGCCGACAATTATTTTCATACAAACATTAATGGGATTCATGTCGACAAATGCAAATGGGCAGGAGGGTGAGCGTGAGCTAGCAGTCTACACTCCATTGTATTTCAATTCCAACCCTTCCCTTGGTTATGAAGTGATATTTTTCACCTGGTTGTCCAAGTTTATATAGCCTGCATGGAACACAATAACAATGCAGCTCAATACGATTTCCATCGAGGTCAAGCGGTTAGGACAGGACATAAGCCGTCATTTTCTTTACTTTTCCAACGGGGCAAACGACTTGGGAAAAGACAGTGTCGGTGCCAAGAGAATCAGGCTTCGTTCAAATACCAACTTTTCCTTGACTTGGAAAACGTATGAGGCCGGGGACAGATATAAAAGAGAATTCATAAAGACCAAGGAAAAGACATGAATCCTATGCAGTATGATTGTATGAAAATAATTGTTGGTCGTGTGTTCATGAACGGCCGAACGTACCTTTCATTTCGTAAAGGATGGTCCAGTGTATCCTATGCTGAAGGAGATATGAAAGGAAGCATTGAAGCACCTTTCCTTCGCATTTGGAGAGTTCGATCAGCTCTTGTCATGGCTACCACTTTTTAACTGAACGAAATGATATTTAAGCAGAAAGACTATTTGACTGCAACCTATAAGTTTTTCAGTGGAACCATCCATTCTCTCTTCAGACCAAATTGATGAGAGAAAAGTCCCTCAGATAAGTCTTTGAGGATCTTTAAATACACTGATGAAAATGAGTGAAACCATTACATACAAAGGAATAACATTAACATTACGAACCCATATTTTACATATTAAACAAATTATCTTAAGAGCTAAGAATAGTACAAAATTAGACCATGTGCCCCATTACATCAACCAGGTCTTTGGTTTTGTGCTACCTCAGCTCTGTGATGCTACAACAGCCATTAAACCACAGTAGCTTTTCCATAGATTTTTTTCTCACCACACGAATAAGTCAATTTGTCCAATCTAGGCCAATCAATAACCACTTAACGACAACAAACGTACAGGATGGGTTCTAACATGAATTAAAGGATTTTAAAAACATTTCAATCTATCTCTATATAGTATATATATGTCTTCAGTCATCCACAGCTGTCATGGCTGAAAACCAACATAATCTTAGAAAGATGAATGTGACAGGCAGTCAATATAGATATGCTATAGGACCTCCATGTACATTTATATATTTATGAAGCAGGCTAATGTAGCCTAAATAGAGGCAGACATCAGTAGGGTAATGTTTAGTAGCGCCAGGAGGAGGAGCAGGAAGGGTGTCAGGACATGGATGCTTCCAGAGTTGTGGGGGTCATGTCCACAAAGAGCATGCTCCAACAAAAGATGGGTTTCTGCAGTGATGCCTGTCAGAGAGGGGAGACAGAATAAGAACAAAATGAAATGTAGTGTCCGGAGTTAAAGTTCTCAGTAAGTTAACAAACACACTGATCCTTAACACTGGAGGGGATGCAGACATTGCACTTGTGTAGGGGTAAAGAAATTGAAGAATCGGTACCAGATGATTATGCCAATTTCAAGACTTACATTTGAATACAAAACAACCATACATTGAGGGGGCACAATGTGGACCATTGAGGTACAGTTCCATGCAACAATGTAAAAAAAATAAATAAAGTGCTTCATGAAAAAACAAAAACAACTCCTTCGGATTGCAATGCCACAGTGAGCCAGTGTACTCTGTATGGCGATGTAATCTAAGTCATCTAATGTTGAAATTGGCCCTGTGACACAACATTCTATTGTGTTCAGAGAGTTTACATTCATCATGGGGCAAAGCACAAAGAGCAAGGCACCCTATTGTAATTTGCCTTTGTTTTATTTCAATCCCTTTGACCGAGTCATGAGTCACGTATAAGTCTCATGACGAAACACCTTTGCCTTGAGAACCTATGACTTCCATCTGGTTAGATTTTCTGCCATTTTTAATGTTGTGAAAATCTAAAATCTCTAAGGACCTAGGTTCTTTGACTTCAGTGAAATCCTTTGGTACATACCATCTTGAGAAAGTAAGTCCTCTGTTCTATAAAAATGTAAGCCACTTGGAGCCAAAGGAATTAGAAAGGGTGGTAAAAAAATGCATATAAGTAAAATCGCTTCAGCAACATCAAAGTGGACTTTTAAAGTGGTAAACATGTTTTTGTCAATGAGGGTGTGGCATCACAAAAAGTACCTAAATGCTTAAATGTTCAATTTGAGCAGAACCAATTTCATTTTGGGGAAGTTGGTTCAAATTGCTCAAATAAGATGAAGTTGATTGATCAAACCATATCACCAACAAAGGCCCAAATTGGTCAAATCAGATTTAAGGAGCCAAAAGGCAGAGGGCCAATCATCTTCAAACTTGCATACTAAAACTCAGCATACTGAAAGAAACATAGGTTGGACATTGGACAATCAGGGGTGCTGCACTACATTTCGTTGTCTCTGTACTTGTACTCTGCACAATGACAACAAAGTTGAATCTAATCTCAAATCTATAGCAACCGCCTTCTCAGTTTTTTTTCAATGTTCTGTCATCTTATTAGTGGTAAACTAACTACTATACGTATTTATCAATAATCTTGATAGCAGTCAGCACTACACGGTATTGTTTACTTACTCCACTGCGGTACGGTACTTGAAACTAGGTGGCTTTTGATAACATGACAGTGCAGTCTCAGAGTGAGAGCCTACTTCAAGTTATTGAACAGGGAAACTAACTAAAATTGTTTTACATTTATCATAATCCCCCTCATCCGCTAGATTAGTTTACCGTCTGTGCAGCGATTGACTCTAGGACACTCATTGTGTAACGCCACTGTGTGTGTGTGTGTGTGTCTCCTGGACAGTGGATAACCGCAAAGAGGGTTACGCTTCTTGGAAACAGAGTATAATGCCACGGTGTGAGGCACATTTCTTATACCTCATTATAACGCTCCTACACAATAACGGTACAAAAAAACGCCATGGGGATAACACACCCACGCCCTCACAACTCTTAGCCCAAAACAATTTTGTTTTAAAAGGCATTCTCTCCTGAGTCGTTTGTCCGTGCTGGGGACCCATGGCGGGGCAACATGCCAGCCTCAAGAGGACTCCCCCACTCCAAAGTTTATCAAGATAGGTGGCGCTATAGCATTCAACTGAAAACTCAAACATTGGACAAGCTTTTAACAACTGATTTCCAGTGAGTGAATTAAAGCTGCCTGTAATTTTTATTTATGTTTGTTTACTGAATCTGTTAATAAATGACATTTGAGTTAGTGGTAGGCATGGGGTAAAAGCAATACTCACCATGAGTTGACCATTCAGTCCACATATGCCGATCACCCTCATGACGGTCGCTATGGTGGTCATTATGATTTTCATCTGGATGAAAAGCACAGCTAGTTTGACGAACAATATCATTTGGTGATAAAGACGGTACTTTATGGAGAAGTAGAATGTTAGACTAACTTAAGTAACAATCTCAATTATGGGGAGACTCAAACAAAAGGAATTAGATGGATTTAGCAGGAAACAGGAAATTAAGAAAAAAAATGGTCAGCTTTGACAGTCACAGCCAATCCATTTTAACAGTTGACAGATTCATTTTAAATAAGCGCTATTGAATAGTTTTTTTCTACGTCAAACTGAAAAATTATGTTCGTGAGATTCATCAATTAAAACGAAATACTGGCAAAAAAATCAAGCAAGAAATGAAGCAATGGATACAAATCCATCCATTTACAACTGAACGTCTATTGGAATATTGATAATCCTGTATATTTTTTGTTATATCATGTTACCATTTGCATGGTGCCAAAGCATTCTTTTCAGCTCTCTGAGGGCTTGGGTGAGGTTCTCAAGCTGGTCGTGAAGGTGGATGTTCTCTTCTATCAGAGCATGGATGGTATCTTGCAGTTCAAAAGTAGAACTCTGTTTTATGAGCAAAACCAGAGGTAAAAACAGCAACATTTGCTTAAATCTTCCCATGGCGACCAAAGCGTTGAAGATCCAATAGGGGGAAAAAAAGTACACATCTTCACGAAGACATAACTGTCCCTCTCAGGTGCATAATACAGAGAGAGCTGTGTATCGGCATAGAAACGATGGGCTATCTCATCAGTGTAACTCCAGGGGAGGGGTGTCCTTTTTTCTTTTCTACCAATGCATGGAAAACATGGAAAGCTGCCAGTGGGCTACTCTGGAATAAGTCAAGAGTAGTCCATTTCACATATTTGTAGTTACAAATATGTGAAATTAGCAAGTACCAATCATTCAACATCCTAGTTGCCCTCCCACTTCTATTGATTCATGGTAGCAGAGGCCATGGCGATAGATATATATGTGGAACACTGTCAAATAGGTAATCGATGGGGACAGTCTGTATTTAATTAGTTGGGAGCCGATGTTGGCACGTGGGTCAACGAAAAGGGAAATTATCAATCCCACCAAGACGACAGATATAACCTACCCATATTTATAGTTGGCAGATACATATTTTTTTACATAGCACACACAACCCTAAAATAAGGTCATAGCCATTTAACAGAAGGCATTGATCAGAAAAGTCAGGATAAGGAATAGATCATAGGTCAACGTAGGACCAACAGATGACGCTCACATTTTTGGGTCTGCTCTTTCTATGTACCAGGGTATGGGTAGTAGATTTGGCTTCACTCTTCAGCTACTACCCAGGTAGAGGCAGACACAAAATGTATCTTGAGTGACACTGGTGTCCATCCTACAATGCCCTTGTGAAATGGGTCCATTGCCCTTCTCACAACTGAAAATGTGACCCTGATCACAATGGTGACATATGGAACAGTTCCATCTCTGGAGTCCTTTCAATAAATCATGTTCAACATAGGTTTTAAAAATAATTTGCCTTACACTGGGAGTTTCCATTTTGATCATGGATCAACTGATTGTGAACAAAATAGAGCAAATCATTGCAATTATACAGCATTGATAAGCTGTTTAGCACTACCACCTCAGTTCACACACCTCAATTTGTAAAGACGCATACAGCTATTTTAATATCAATCAATTAAAATGTTACAATGGTGTTTGTATACAACCTAATGTGAAATAGTCCTGGTTCAAATCCATCATTAGAAAGACATTACCATGAAGGTTTTTCGAAACAAAAAGGTTTTATTTCAGAATTATGAAACAATTATGCAGTCTTTGCAGCCCTGGTGCGCTTCTTTTTAACCACAACGGGCTTCTGACTCTTCAGGATAGCACTGGCACGACGCAGAGCAGCCTGAAAACACACAGACACCATGTAAAAAGCAATG
>OMKQ01000505.1:0-16529 GCA_900302335.1 Phycis phycis
TTTCCCCCCCCCCCCCCCAACAGTTCAAGCTCATATCCCAAGCGTACGAGGTGCTGTCAGACCCTAAGAAGAGGGACCTGTATGACCAAGGAGGGGAACAGGCCATCAAGGAGGGAGGCATGTCTGGTGGTGGCTCTCCCACTGACATCTTCAACATGTTCTTCGGAGGTGGAGGACGAACTCAGAGGGAGAGAAGAGGTCTGTATGAAGACGTGAGCAGTAGCCTTCCGAATACACACTTTCAAAGGCATTTGACAATCATTCCACTTGTTTTTGGCTTCAGGGAAGAATGTGGTCCATCAGCTCGCTGTGACTCTAGAGGAGATGTACAACGGGGGCACCAGGAAACTCGGGCTTCAGAAAAATGTCATCTGTGAAAAATGTGACGGTAAGTCTCGTCCCTTTGTTCATTCTGTCATATTGAAGTATAGGTTCTCTTTAAGACATGAAGGAAACAAACCCAAACACAATTGATTCTCCGACAGGTTACGGTGGTAAAAAGGGTACCCTGGAGAAGTGTTCGAGCTGTAAAGGCCGAGGAGTGCAGATCAAAGTGCAGCAGATTGGACCGGGCATGATTCAGCAGATCCAGAGCATGTGTGCCGAGTGCCAGGGTCAGGGTGAGAAGTTCAGCTCCAAGGACCGCTGCAAGACCTGCAATGGCCACAAAGTGGAACGCACAAAGAAGATTCTAGAAGTTCACATTGATAAAGGTTTGTCTCTCACGTGAATATGAAGTCATTCCCTACACTAATACACCTATACTATAGTACATTTGATAGATTTGACCAAAGGACTTCCATGAGTGCTATTGTTTCAGCATGACCAAACGGAGGGTCTGTAAAGGATTTGGCCTTTTTGCTAAGACCACCGCCTCTCGGATTACGGTAGCTCTGAAATAGGGTGATTTTTTTTTTCCCCCGATAGTGCCCACAAATCCAGAAATGTTGCTTCTGTTTTAGCATCCAGCAGTGCATGCTAGCATTGGGTGAATCTTGGTTCAAACTGAGGTTTTGTATTCCTTCGACCCACCAGTTGCAGTGGACTGTAAGCCACATTTGTGTTCAGCTTCATTCTAGATACATTCATACAACCGGGAACAGAGCACTTCATTTTTATACGCTGCATTCCAATCAGTTAATACAGCCCTCCTACACTCAACTCTCACCCTCTTGGCATACACCTTGAGAGGGGATGAGTTGGAACAAAAATCATGGCTGATTTACAAGTCAACATGGGCAATGTTAACAATTAACTTGGAGTCCAGGCAGATTGGCCAAACCCCTTTAAGGTGTCCTCTGTTGTGTGTCTCTATTGTAACTATTGGTTAAGTCAAAGAATACAACATCCATGTTCATGTGGATGAAAATTGTGAATGCAGGGTTTTTCCTGAATTGAATATGTTTTGGTGGGCGGTGGAGGCCAAAATGATTTCAAGGTCCACCAAAGTAAAATCTGACATCCAAAGATGGAGGTAATTGAGAAAACATAACACATAGTAATCTTTGAATGAATTGACTTTGGGTGCAATGTGGTGTTTTGGCCAGCAGATGGTGGTACGTTGTGAACCCATTAGTAGCGAACCAAGTGCTGATTAGTCAGCTACATGGTTAAGAACAGTCTTTGGCTGGCTAGCACCGAAGAACAACGCTGTGACGCTGTGACGCTGTACAGTACTGGACCAGTCGGTCCGTACTGCAGATATGACCGGCGGTGAGGAAACAAGTTGGACTAGTTTTCTTTTGCATCTAAGTTAAAGTTAAATGTCCCAAAGCCAAAACTACATTCTACATACAAGGTTTCTCCACAAAGTGCCGTGTATTCTCTTGAAACTGCCTGTCGCGGGTAAATCGGGCTACTGGTTATTTTTACAAAAGGACAAAAAAGTTTAATTGCAAAATAACCACGTAGACTCTACCTGATTAATTTTCTTTTAACTATTATCAAATAGTTAAACTTCTGCCATCAGTGTGTTTCTTTCATTTGGCAAACAAATGCTGACGCTTCCATTCATATTGTCTAATAAAATATTAAAGAAGTTGATAAACCGAAGATACACCGTATAGCCAGAGTAGCCAATGCAATGAGTGCCAATAGGTAAAATACATGTCACAAACTCAATTTAAAAATCTATGTGTCTGGTGGATTAGAAAAAAGATAAGTCGAAAATACACGCCCTGTTTAGTTTATGTAGAGAAAACCTTGGCGTGTAACGTTTATGCAATTTCCTTCGAGGATTATTAAAGTACTTCTGTCTGTCTGTCTGTGTGTTTAATCAATTATTAAATTTGATCCTTTATTTTTTACACGCAGAAGAGGAGTGAGAGTCAGCTGAATAGAATCAGTGGGCATTTGGCCCTAGCTGCACAACTAACTTCACATACCACTACTACTTCTCCGGGCTGTTGAAAACACTGAAACTTGCATATTATATATTCAACTTTTAAATGGAGGAAATGGAACTAAGGTGATGACGCTGTCTTTGGCAGGAATGAAGGATGGACAGAGGATAACATTCCACGGGGAGGGCGACCAGGAGCCTGGATTAGAGCCTGGCGATGTCATCATCGTGTTGGACCAGAAGGACCATCCGGCGTTCCAGAGGCAAGATGACAACCTGATCATGAAGATGGACATCAAGCTGGTCGAAGCTCTTTGCGGATGTAAGAAGTCCATCCTAACGTTGGACGGCAGAACCCTCATCATCAGCACACAGCCAGGTACTTGTTGTCTCCAGCAATATTTGCAGTGGTACGTGTGTGGTTCTACATGTACCTATTAGAATGTGCACGTTGTTTAATTTCCTCTGTCTCCAGGTGAAGTCGTGAAGCACAACGACCTCAAGTGTGTTCACGGTGAAGGCATGCCAGTTTACAGAGAACCTTTCGAGAAAGGACAGCTCTTCGTTCAGTTTCAGGTGAGGGCACAGAACAGTTGGCTGGCGTATATATACACACACATCATTTACTCATTCTGGACATGTTCAATACACCATACAATTTAAATGTATTTGCGTGACACTTGTCACCCAAAGGTGGAGTTCCCGGAGAAGCACTGGCTTCCAGAACACCTGATGTTCCAGTTGGAGCGGTTGCTGCCCCCCAGAGACGACGTCATGGTTTCCGATGACATGGAGGAGGTGACCCTCAGCGAGGTGGACAGCCAATCACAGCAGAGGAGCAGCAGCCGGGAGGCCTACGAGGAAGACGACGAGGGTCCGAGGCAAGGGGTGCAGTGTCAGACCCAGTAATTTATTTTAAATGATGGATGCAATGTTGATGACCCAGGCCTTAAGTCCTCCTCATACAGAGAGTAAAAACACTGCAATGTCGATGTAGTTTCACTTTTGAAATGACAGATCATTGCATTAGCCAACTTTATTTGCCCCCCCCCCCCCCACGTATTTTCATCCTCCTTGGTTATCCATATGCTAGTGAGACAGCGATCACGCTGTAGCTGTTATATGTTGATGTGGGTGTTTCTGTCTCGTGTCTCTATCTGAATGTTTTGTGTTGGGTTTTTTTCTATGCATGTTCTTGTAAGAGGAATGTCTCATGTGACTGGAATGGAGTTCTAGTTCTAGTATGCTTTCTGTGAAGGTAAAGTTCCTGATGTTCAGTCAGCGTTTCATTGCTTTATTTGTTCTTCTTTCAATAAAACTCAAAATCCACCCTTTCAACAACTTCTTCATTTATTCTGTTCAGAGATCATTTTGCATTGCATTGTTTTCATTGGTTACCAAGGTAAATCTTCATGAAAGATTGCCATCATGGTAATGTCTTTATGACAACTGTTGACCTTATCAAACACATAACTTCATAAAGTTAATTTTAATCCAGGACGTGTTCAGGCACTGATTGGTGCTCCAACATATGCCATTTTCTCCATCAGTGTTGCTTTCTCCTGAAAGAACAGCCTAAAAAAATGACAGTTGATAAATAATGCATCATAGGTTATATACTTCATCATATAGTGTTATTTTTGATCTTGACTCGAGTTTTCAAAAATCACAAGGTGAAGTACCCTCGGTCAGTCGGGCCTTCCCTCCAGTGGGCTGGCACAACACCGTTGAACAACCGACACACAGCACTACGGTCTGTGCGTGGCTAAACACTGTTGTGATCTTGTAGCAACCTGAAAATCGGAACAGTTTGTATGACATGTTTTAATGCCAAAAGTTAATTGGATGTGGCTTATGTTTCTGTGAGTGATCAAACCAATGTACACTGTGTTATGCTTTTAAAATATGATTTACAATATATTGTACTTGAACTAAATGTATTTACGCATTATTTGTGACGTTAATGTACCTGGGCACTTAACATCCATGAAGAACGAGTTTGGGCTCTGGACAAGTCTTTTCTTTTTATGTTGCATTCGCTCCTCATCAAGAGATGGGTGCAGAAGGTCTTTGGCAAGCTAAGGCAAAACAACACAAACCGGCAACATAACTCTTAGGAAATTATAATGTATTATCACACAAACCTCGACACGGTGTCCATTTACACGAGATAAATCTACGCACCATATAAGCCTGGTCTAGGCCTGTGTTGATAACATGTTACTGCCTATGCTTACTACATACGACAATACATTGAGCCAACATGACGGATATGTACAGCAGGTTACAGTACGGTTATTTAACTTTGAACAGTTCATGTTAGCAGGCCTGTTGTCTGCTAGAAGATAGCAAAAACGTACATGCATATGCAACTTTTATTTAAAGAAAAAAACTGCATCGGGCCTGTTGATGGTCAAACATTTAATGTTTACCACATGAAGATATCCAAGACAGGTCTCATAATGGTTGGCACTGGTTGTTGTGTTTGCGTTTAGAGAGGATCAGACCATAGAAGTAGTACTTGAATATACCATGTTTACACTTTGGTTTGGATACGCGCCCCGTGTAGTCCATGTTGAGCTGCTTAGCATGTTAGCTGCACGACATGTGCTGCTGCAGTACTGCTATGAGTTACGTCGAGAACCTGTATGTCACTTGTTTTCAAGTGAAAAATAATTTGTGGCTGACAAACTGAAATATATTACTTACAGGCATTCTGGCGGAGTATTGAGTTGGGGCTTTCTTTTCCTTGTGTCACCTGATTGGTGAACTGGGCAGCAACATAGGAGAGCCAGTAGGAATCATTTTTGCAGGCTGGTCTAAAACATTTTTTTGTGCATATTTGTGGTATTTATTTTTATTACTAATCTAGTAATGCGCCATGTAGTACATTCTTATGTGCATGCGGTTTTTAGTGTGCATAATTTATATAGGCTATTAAAATAATGTATTTAAGTAAGAGAATGCTACGTATTAGTTCTTTTTTTTATTTATTACATTACTATATATTGGCATGTTTTTACACTATTGAAAATGAAATAAGTGTATTTTTAGCGGCGTGTCTCTAAACTACAGAGACCAGAGTGCGACGTGCCGTGACGTCATCCGTTCGCCGGCTCTGAGAGACAGCTGGTGAGGATTTCCAGACAGGGGGATTCCAGTTCATCAACCCGTTATTAATGTACAGGCGTACGGTATTTAAATGGCGAAAACATATGACTATCTTTTCAAACTGTTGCTCATCGGGGACAGTGGAGTAGGGAAGACATGTCTCCTGTTCAGGTTCAGCGAGGACGCGTTCAATACCACGTTCATATCAACAATAGGTGGGTCTTGTATCTTACGTCGGTACAGCAGTAAAATACTGTACAAGCGTCCATGGCTGTGTCACAATACACATGTATTCAACTGCAATGATCTAACGCACGTTTTCGTGGTGCCCGATTGCAACACAGGTATTGATTTTAAAATCCGAACAATAGAGCTAAATGGAAAGAGAGTGAAGCTCCAGATTTGGTAAGTGGCAATACATTTAGCAATATTGTCTTTTCCTGATTAGGCTACAATTTGGATTGAAAGACAGAGAGATGACTATCGTCTCGACATCCTTATGTCTATATCTTTATTGTGTCCATGTCCATGTCTTATTATTACTAATGGTTCATGTTATAGTGAAAGTCCATGTATTTACATTGTCCCTCAAAGGGACACTGCAGGGCAGGAGCGGTTCAGGACGATCACCACTGCTTACTACAGAGGAGCCATGGTGAACACACCACACAGTCATAGCCTCTATAGTCTTATCAGTCTCACACAGACTAATATTCCATTGTATTGTGTTATGAGAAGGCTGTGTTCCTTGTGAAAACCAATATTCCTCACACAGGGCATAATGCTGGTGTATGATATCTGCAACGAGAAGTCTTTTGAAAACATAAAGAACTGGATAAGAAACATCGAAGAGGTACACGCTTCAATAAAATATTTATATGATGATATGATATGATGATTTATATGATTTATATGTTGAAGGTCAATCTAACCAAAATAGAATGTGCTTTAATGCACTTCTATACTTCTTTTCCCCAAAGCATGCCTCCTCAGATGTGGAGAAGATGATTCTGGGGAACAAGTGTGACATAAGTGACAGGAGACAGGTGTCCAAAGACCGGGGGGAGAAGGTGAGCACACCCGCTGCTTCAGATCAAGCTGTAGTATGTTGAAGCAATGTCAGTGTTGCTCATGTTGTGTTTTTATCGTTGTATTTTACATAGCTGGCGATTGATTACGGAATAAAATTCTTGGAAACCAGTGCAAAGTCTAGTTTAAATGTCGAGGAGGTAAGTGTTTTTTTACTATTCCCCCAAATTTTTCACAATAATTAACCTCAACTAATATACTATATTATATTACTATATTACCAATTGCTTGGTAATATAATTTCTTTGCTCTCTAGGCTTTTTATACAATAGCCAGAGACATCCTGCAGAATCTTAGCACAAAGACGGTGAGTGCAACTAATGGATACAAAGTCATACATTTACTTGGGATAACGCTGTGGAATTCGTTCTACGTAAAAGCGTCCTGTTTACGACTCGTCTTCATCTCATCTTGTGTCTTACTATGTTCTGACAGACCGATGCACCGGGAGCGGAAGGTTCCGTCAAAATCACAGAGAAAAAGTCGAGGAGGATGAAGTTTTTCAAGTGTGCTCTTCTCTAAAGGACTCATCCGACAGTGACTGCCCGGGGACACCTGGTTTGTTTTGGGGTATGGCTCCTGCTTCCAAATCACCTTTTGGTAACGGCCTGGCTGTTCTCCTGCCCTGAAGACCACAGCAGGCTTCTGCCTCGTGGACTCCATCCTGAGATGTATTGTAAAGAAAAGATGCAGGAGAAGCCTGGGCACTGGATGACCTCCATCCACCTGAGAGAGATAGTCAGATTGTCAACCTGCAACGTTTAATTGCAGGAGACAGGATTCAGATGGCATAAATAGCCACTGATTTAAAGATGTGGTTGCAATTGCACAAAAAAATGAAAAAAAATCTCATGCTTTTTTTGTCTCATAAGCTGCTATTGTTGTTGTTGTTGTTGTTGTATTGAGATGGGGCAAGGGGAATCTCCATATGCCATGGGATCTCATTGTAAAAGTCTACATGTAACTGGTCATCCATGGTATTATTCACCTAAGAGGCAGATATGTGGGGCATAGGTCTACGTCTGTATACTTATAATGTAAATATAATCCTTCAAGTTCCATGTTATATGAATGTGAATGTCCAAGGTAACAGGTTTTTATTTATATGTTGTTTATAGAAAGTAGTGTGCCAATCGTGTGTTGGTATTAAAGCTTGAATGTTTACATATCAACACAGTCAACATGCTGTGCATTTTTTATTTAGTTTAATTTCAACTTGTAATTTCAACAATATCTACTCATACATTTCACTTAAATTGCCAACATTCACATCAAAGGACTTTGCACAGCTGTAATTATTGACATTTCACAAAAAAACATGTGGCAGTAAAGATGTTAAATGTGACTTTTAACAAGCGTGATATTTCATTTTTGCAATAACTTATTTATGATACTGACTGAACTGTGGTGTTGATGGTTCATTAAAAGTCTTGTTTAGTTGATTGTCATACTGCGTCCTGCTGACTTGTGCTGTGATTTCTACTGCGGTCCTTGCTGGAGCTCCACCCCCTCCGGGCCTTTATTCTCCTGGGTTCCCGTGTCGCTGCTCTTGACCTCCGGACATTCTGAGGCCTCGACCTTCTCAGCTCCTTCTTTAACCCTGTGCTGATCTCCACCACTCTCTTGTCCCCTCTCTTCCCCTCCACGCTGCTGTGCACAGGGCAGAACAAGAGACGTTCCGGCAATGTCCGACAGGCTGCTGGAGACTCTTGACCTGAGGGGCACAGTCAGGCCCCTCGCTTCCATGTCACTTGTGTTCCAACTCAGTGACCGGTGGGATGACAAGAATGCCTCATCGACTGATGTTTGGGCCAGTTCCTCTCCACGCTGATTGGTTTCTGGAGCGACTCCGGCGGTGTCTGAAGGTGTTCCATCACCGGGATGCTCCTGCTCCTGGTCTGGTCCGCCTGCGCTGGGTTCTTCAAACGCTTCGGGGACATCAAGCTTCTGGACCAGAGTCGGGGCCATCAGAGGCATATGATCAGAGACACAAAGGGGGTTAACAGCAAGCTCCAAGTCAACCGGCAGCAGGTGAGCTGATTTCGTGAACCGTTCCACCTGCAACTTGGTGTCTACCGGCAGCAGTAACTCAAGACCCTCGCCGTCCGGGCTGAGGATCACGCTGCTCGAAGCCCGCCTTGCTGTGCTCGTAGAAATCTGTTGGCCTTCGGTGGGACAACATCTCAATGATTTAGTCCTCTTTGGAGAAGAAGGGGTAGGTTGCCAGAGTTGTGCCTTCTTTGTAGGTTCATCTTTCACTGTAACGTCGTCTGTAACATCTGGTACAATGTTGACTATACTCATGGCCCTCTTTGGAGATGTTTTTAGTTCTTCAGAGGGATATTGTCTTAAGGATTTAGCCCTTTTGGCATTGGTTGAGATAATTTTAAGTTTATCCATCTCTGGACGCACTTTTTGCAGTGACTTGGCCGGTGGATAGCCACTATCTGGCGTCAAATCGGACGAACTGTTGGTGACGTTTTCTTGACTTCCCTCTTGGGGTGACTTTTGTTCACATGGTGATATGAGGATGTCCACGCAGGAGCTTGTTCGAACCCTCTCCGGCCCGCTGACGTCCAACGTGGGGCCGTACTCCTTGGAGGACTGTCGCAAGCTCCTCTGCCTCTCCAGCCCTGTCTTGCCCACCTCGTCCACTTCCTTCTGCTTGGCTGCTGTCTCCTCCAGGTCCATGTGGAAGCGATAAAGGCTGTAGCCGTCTGCGCTGTTGATGCTGCCCTGCCGCATCAGGGAGGATGGGTCCCCCACGGAGGAGTTGCGGGAGTACGTGCGAGTCAGTTCCGATCGGTCCACGCCGGCCAGCTTCTCCAGGGCCACTGCCATGCGCCCGTGGATCTCCTCAAGCTGGGCCAGGCGCAGATCCACCGTCTGCAGGGTGGCCTTCATGGTGTTTTCCCTCTCGTTCACCTCCTCCAGACGCATGGACATGTTCTCAACTCTGGCAGGAACAGCCATGAAGGGTGTGAGAATAAGATATGCTGTAAATGTGCAGCTGTAGAATGAACATCCCATCGGATGCCATCCCTTACCGTTCTGAGGTGACCTTAATGCGCTCATCGCTGGAGGACTGCTGCTCATCTTCCTTCTCACGAAAGTATTCCTCCACACACTGTTCCTCAAACTCGTACAGATTCTTCAGCTCCTCTGGGTTAAGCCTCAGCTCTGTCGGAAATAAATCGAGGCAAGGGTTAGGGTTAGGAAGCAGGAAAGGATTTCTTTGCCCCAAATGATAGATGCTAGACTGCATTCATATCGTGCTTTTCTAACCTCTGACTGCTCAAAGCTCTTCAGGTTTAATGCCTTACCACACTGCAGAGCAGCCGGGTTAGGTGACTTAACTATTGGTGATTGTCGATGTGCCTGCGGGTCTGGACTCATACTTACTGAGGCCTCGGTCCTTCTCGTCCAGCTCTCCCTCCTGCTTCTTCTTGGCACAGCGTCGGAACAGCCTGTTGAAGACGATGTAGAGGTGGCTGAAGATGATGAGAGGGGGAGGCAGGATGGGCCTGTCATGGAAGGTCATGATCAGCTGATATCTCTGAAACTTCCACACCTGGTTGGAGATGGACTTCACCTCAAAGAAAGTGTTGCTGTCAGAAGTGAAAAGGTCAGAGGTCAGTAAGCGCTAACAAGGTGACGTTAACGTACATTCAACGGTAGAGCGTGAAAGGCCTACTTGAAGACGGCAATGAGCAGATTGACCAGGAGGATGTTGGCTACGAGGAGGTAGCCGGCCATGAGTGCCGGTGTGAGCCACGCCCCCGGGATGCAGGGAGGGAGCTTCTTTCCATCTTCATCGTACAAGTGTTCACCACAGGGTGCTGTTGGAGGAAGAGAGTTGGTGTTGACGAAGGACTGAACATTTGTGACGTGTGTGTTACTTCAGTGTGTTGGGTCAGCACATTTGAATACCACAACTCAAGCCAATACTCACGATTGATTTCCATAGCATAGACTTGAGGATATTCCAGAAGAGCACAGAGACAGAGAAGTAGAGGGAAAGTGTTACAACTTATTTGAACAGCGATTTCTTTGTTTTCATTATTCTTCTGTTTACGTGGAGATTGTATGCAACAGAAGTCAGAGTTAAAAAAGCATACTTTGTATTGAAATGTCCCGAAAATAGACAGATTTTCTTGTCTGGGATAAACAAAGTACAATATATATATCTATATAAAAATGGGTATGCATCATAATAATATATGTAAAGAAAAAGGACATCTATGTAAAAATCCTATATATTTGGTCTAATGTCTAATGAAAGAGATAGCAATAGCGTTTTTGAGGCCTGTGCAGGTGCGACCTAGATGGAGTGTCTGAACTGTGTCTATAGCTTCATTGTAGCATTTGATTCAGTCAATATTTCAATACTTTTCTTTGTATAAATACAGCCAGCTTTTAACTGCTTTTTAACTGTAATCGAGCCTTTTGATAACGTACCATTGATCTTACATTCATGACAGAAGAAACACAGTTAACTAAACTATTTGGCAGATGATCATCAATTTATGAATTAAACACATTATTTGAGTACTTAATATTCTAAGTACTTCCATTAGAAATTAGATTAGAGCTGCTTTTTCAGGAGGGCACAACTACATTTAATGAATTATAATCAAATTTAATCTATTGCCACTCATTTGACAAAAGCACTTGACACAGCACGGGACTGATCATCTGCCCAGAATGAGGAAACAGAATCTTACTATGAATTCTAGTCTTACGGTCTATCGAGTCCGCAAAAACCTCCCCATAGATCATCCAGTAGGGCATGTAGAAGATGTTCCTGGCCAGCCTCCAGGTGGGCTCCTCGTCCGGGTGCAGGATGGCCTGCCGCGACACGCCAAAGCTCATCAGCACCACCAGCATGATCACCACGAAGTACATCATGTCGATCATCTGCAGGAAGACCACAGGAATTTGTGGAACATCTTTCATGAAATTGTCTTTGGGTCATGCATGCTATGTATTATGTACACATATGTCTGATTAATACTATGTGGCTTTAGGCTCATTGGATTAGATTTGATTCAACTTTATTGTCATTGCACAAGTACGAAACAACAAAAAGCAGTTTAGCAAGTGCAAAATAGTGCATAAGGTGCAGGACGTTCCATGCAATCGAAGAGACAACAGTGCATCCTCACTCCAAGGACTGCGTGAAGATCCACTTACCATTTTGCCTATCATCATTACGTAAGGGCCCAGGTATTTGTTGACGCCAAATATGTCCAAGACCCGGATGTACCAGAAGATGATGTCGATGCAGTAGATGACTCGGCCATAGCCCATGTAGGGTTCGTGTTGGAGCCGGAGCATGAGGCCCATGAGGAAGGTCAGGATGGCCGCCAGGTCGGTGATGTTCCAGTACTCCTCCAGCCAAACATTTATCTTCTGCTTCAGCTTCCCCGGCTCGGACATCAGGATCTAGGGAGCAGGCAAGGAACAACACAGCAAATATGCATTTTTTACAGAATTAGACAAATACATCTAATTCTATTCTATTTCGAGTCATCTATGAAAGATTCTGAAAATGTGTTAGTTGAAAATTTAGATTGTCATGTCTCGTAGTTTATAATACCTGCCGGACTTTCTCTGTGCCCAGTGTGAGGATGTAAGAGATGACGATCCACTCCTGCAAAGAGGGCCATCTTTCCATCTTCACCAGGATGATGTAGTTGTACAGCATCAGGTACACCAGATAGGCAATCTGCCAGGTAGAAAGCATTCACAAGACAATCATTCAATATTACCCCTGAACGGTCACGATTGGTCCTACAGAGCACTGTCATGTCCAGCACGAGGCTGCTGCACAGCGAGAAGGCATACGAACAGTGTTGAACCAGAACTTGGTGAACGGCGCATCATAGAACTCAAACAAGCGCTTTGCGATGGGGATCTTGCGGACATTAGCGCTTCCCTCTTCTTCATCTCCTTTCCGGGACATGGTGTCAGTATTGGCCTCCTGGAGAGGACACAGGAGTGGTTACTATGAATGTCCCTGTCCTCTCAGTTCATAGTGTGAATACATTAGGAGTGGTCCATGGTGTTAGAAGTAGGTACCTTGCTAGATTTGTTGTCATCATCCTTCTCCTTCCCTGCTTCACCTGCTGCAGGTGCGTCGTAAGACGTGTCATCGCCGATACGGAAGTCCAGGAGCAGAATCAGAGGAGGGAAAATGATTCCCAGAATGACCTTGGTGGATCAGAATCAATCGGTTATCAATCCGTATTAATAGAGATGTCAAACAAAATATCATATGGTGTAAATACACTCCTACGACTAATGACGAATACAAAACTATAGTCATGACCTTAAATATTATTACTGCAGTCCTGTCTAGCTTGAGTATGTCATTCACCACACATTCATAATAATGTCACCTTGAGACCAGGGTTTTTGCCTATTCTCAGGCAGCCCATCCACATGTCAGTCAGCAACATCTGGCTGCAGGTGTGAGCGATGAAGTCTCGTTGCTTAGCAGCCACTGCCAGCTTCAGGCAGGTGGAGTTACTCCAGTTAATCAGCTCGTATGTGAGCAGCTTCATGGCCACCTGTTCATCATGCTTGTAAGACTGATCCAACAGTTCGTAGGCCAGCTGTCCGAATTCTCTGCACAAGAGGACAACCAAGATGTGGTCTACAAATGATATTTATGAAGTGATAAATTTAGCTGACTTAACTTAGGTCATGAAACCCCATGTAACATAAGAAGAGAGCATGATATCAATGTAATCTAATGCAATTCACTTGCAAAGCCCCATGCAATTTTTGATAGAATGGAAGACTAACTTTGAGTTGTTCTCCAGGTCTTGTGAGATGTCGTCCACCAGCTCACTCTCAGATGACTCGTGGGCCATGGCCTTGTAGAGTTTGCAGGCCACCAGCGCCTTGGCCATAGCCTCCTCTCCCCGCTGCCAGAGGAACAGCGCCATCTTCTGGCGCTTCATCAGCACTGCCCACACCATCAGCTCATGGAAGGGGAACTTGAAGCGACACACCTCAGGGTCGTCCACGTCGATTTCAACCTCGTCCTCTTTCTTTTTCTTGGCCTTCTTTTTGCCTTTTCGAGGTTCATCGTCCTAGTAAAATCAAACGAGATGTTTGGGGAGATGTACATTGTAGGAAGAAGAAAGTCAGCAGTCACTGAAAAAGTCTGAGAGGGTTTTAATTTACAGTCTGCTAAGAAGAAGAAGAAGAAGAAGAAGAAGAAGGTGATGATGATGATGATGATGATGATGATAACGAAGATGACAGCCACCAATAGGAAGATGCCTCACCTCCATGCCAAGGAGTTTCAGAGCTTTAGGCTGTGAAGATAAATTAAAAGAACAACTTGAACAACATAAAGTGAATGAATAGGCATTACTTGGTTACTATCATCATGTAATCATGTCTGTACATCCCCCGCTGTCCGCATACCCGTTTCAGCCCATAAAGAGTGTTATAGAGGTTGCGGAAAGCCTTCCTGGTGTAGTTGCTCCTGTACGCTCCACCCATGAGAAACTCCAGCACCAAGCCGATGTCAATCAAGGTGATCTGGTAATCTGGAGGGAGGTTTCCCTGCAGGACACAGCAAGGCATGGTCACACCATCAAGAGGATCCAAAAGAGACTTCATATCAAGCCTATCAAGCCTATCAAGAACATCAGAGGAAGAAATGGTGAAATTATGAATGCACATGTTACCTTTTTGACATCTCTGACCACAACATGTAGGGTATTAGCAGGGCCAAGTTTCTGTATGTAGAAAAAAGGGCAACATTAGAATTTCAACATGATTTTAATAACTTTTTAAGGTGGCCTCTTGCCTTCTCAGTAACATAGTGTTTTACTGTTATTTACTGTGTTGTAGAGCTCCTCTAGTCTGGGAATGGTGAGGAAGTGATGAATATTGACTCCATTTTCCAGAAGCAGCTTGACAAAGTCCACTCTGTCCAGGACCAGAGCATCCATCATGGCCTGCTCCAGAGAGTTCACCTAACACACAGAGTCACGTGTCAGCCGACACGGGTTTTACTCACGCGAGGAATTTGACTCGTGGTTCTCAGGCATTCTCAGTGAACAGACTAATTAGATTAATGTCAAATGAAGCAATATACAAAAAAAAATTTAGTGCAACAACAAACACATACAACTGTAGAGACTGGCGTTCACAGATCAGTCTGACCAGTCTGAACAGAAATGAAACACACAGAGGCTTTACCCACAACACTCCTTTTCCCCCGCGCTTTTCTTACCCAGCGAATGATCTCCAGCTTCCTGGGGTCCGTCTCCTCGGGGGGCTCAGGCTTGGCCTTCCCCTTCCCCTTCCCCTTCTTGGCCCTGGCCTTGTTGCGTGGCCCGCTGACGGGGCTCTTGGGCTTGTCCTGGGCCACCATCGCACAGTTGGCGATGGCCCCAGCAGGCTGACCCATCGGGCGGCAGGAAGGACATATGTCGCGTGTTATGTTATGTTTTCAAAATTAAAAGTCCATTTTGGGAAATATAAGGAAATGTAATCTAAAAGAAGTATGTTTTGTGAGGTGTTCACGTGCAGCTTTAAATGAGCGGTGGCGCGTTCATCGTGAGTGGATGGAAGTTGAGTGCGACTCACTGGTAGATTGTGCCCGTAAACAAAGATTTGATTGCGGGCGATATCCACTCTGTTCCAGGCCAGAGCCAAACTCAGCTGGTCTGGGGCTGACGCATTAGTGCCTGTCCACAGAGAACATTGATCAAGAGAGATAGAGACAGAAAGAGGGAGAGAGCAAAAGCGAGGGTGACAGAGAGAGATATAGCAAGATTGGGAGAGAGAGAAGATGGAGGGCAAGAGCGATAAAGAGAGAGAGAGCGAGAGAGAGAGAGAGTGAGAGAGAGAGAGAGTGGGTGGGGAGAGAGAGTGAGAGTTCAAACAAACTAAAGCGAAGCAACAAGGACAAATATCAGAGTTGATTGCACTGTCAATATACCTTTCAACAAAGCTGTCAGAATGGCCATTTCAATGTCCTGCTGGCCCTCTGAACCCATCCGGAAAACAGTAATCTACATGTTTTACAGGAGAACAAAAGGGTTGGCATGCACATCAAAGGACATGCGTATGTATTAACATGTATGTATTAACATGTGTTAATGGCAGAAAGAAGAAAATGGAGCTGGAGAAGGAACAGGAGAACGACAACGATGTGGGAGCACCAGAGCACACATCCAGACGCCCAACGAAGGAGCTGTCCCGTGGACTTGGGGCTGATATTCTGTGGTTCCATGTTGGACAAAAGTGTCCTCACAGCGCCGCATTGTCGCGGACCGGACCTCCGTATCCGGCAGACGTGAAACCCAGGGCCCCGTCACATGCGCGCCTGTGCAAATGGGATGAGGCGGGCCTCCACGCGCGGCCCGGTGCCAGCGGCTCCAGAGAGCGGGTCTCGGGGCACACAACAATGACGGGCCTGTGCATTAGCGCACTATGGATGAACTCTGAAAGCCCGCGGTGCTCTCTGTCCCTCTCCGGGTTTCCAGGGTCCAGTTGCCCGCTGGCCTGGGTGAATAGGGACGCTTGTGTAAATGTAAGCTAGTAATTCAGTTAAATGCATCACAATGTTTGCAAAGCACACGCGAAAGACTTTTGAATCTCTCTCTGCGCTTTTATTCGTCTGGAACCAGCTGTTCGCCCCGAAATGCACTTAGGATGAAGAGATTATTTCTGGGACCAGACAGTGACACTGACCCACCTGTAGGTAAGTCGTGGCACTTTTGTTCCGTGGCAGGCAATATAAATGGCCTCTTAAACAACAATTAAAAGCCGCCCTGAGCTCCCCACTATTAAAACCCTGTCTGGCCCTAAATGTTACCAAAAAGGCTCACAGCAACAATAGGCCTCTTACAAAAAAATAGATAAATAACAAAAAAAAAGAGACGCAGTCAAAAGTTTATCTGCGGGGGAATATGAGAGCATTTGGCTGTAATACACTGGGGGATAGAGGTCACGCAGG